>CM068827.1:49217208-49424708 GCA_028554795.2 Sinohyriopsis cumingii
ATTTATTAACTTATGTAAAACTGAAGAATATATGTTTTGGATAACATTCATTAAATTTCAAAATTAGTTGCTTTGGAAAGGAATCAAAGCAAACAAAGAGACCAACTATTAAGAAACTAATTTTATATGCTGTTAAAGTATGAAAATAATGTATAAAAAGATGAAATTATACCATTGCAAATGAAAATGAATGAATATGGTTCATGTGCTCATGGAGATTTGAATTTCACCGACACTTTCATACTGTCCAAAGATAATGCTTGTGGCTGCGCATTCGCAGTGTCCTTCTGTACCCAAGATGATGCTATATTCCAAATCTGTTCCTTCTCTTTGATTTTCTTTTGCGATTTAAACACGTCACGTCCTTTTTCCTTATGGAGAAGCCGTAGCCGATTGTACACCTCGTTCTGTGTGTACACTATAGGTTCATTGAATAACACCCTTGAATCTAAAACAGCGCCGTAACCATATGATTTATCATCATTAAATATTTCGTCTGGATATGAAAGGATTATTTTCTCGATTTTAGCAGGAGCTATCAGTGAGCGAGGATGGACCTCAATTTTTGGAAAGTTTACCTTCTGCTCCTGTAGAATATTCCTTCTTTCTCGCACCTTTATGCAGTCGAAACAGAAGCTTGGTCCCAGAACCTCACAGTGCACATGACTATCAGCTGACTTGTCAAAACTATTTTCCCGGTTACACATAGATATTTGTTTATCTGTAAACAAAGCTCCTTTTCGTCTAATGTCATCTGCGCTTACAACTCTATCCCTAATTCGGTTATCATACTTGGAAAACTCGGCGTTGTTCACTCGTTGCAGGGTAGCGCTTCTGGTGAGCAACCATCTTGTTTCCGGTCGGGAACTAGCGGAAGTTTGAAATGACTGGCGTTCTATGATTTCGCGGGGTTTCAGCTTTTTATTCATGCACATCTCTGCCAAAATTTTAGCATTAGTCCTAAACATCGCTTTTTCTACTTGTTGGTCAATTCGACTATCAGGTACTATGTGGCCAAGTGGTCGTTGCTTTCTGCTTTGTAGTGAAAACATCCTGTCTTCTCTGATTTTCAGTTTTGGGGAAAACCTGTCCACTACATGTTCTGAAGGGAAGACAAAATCAGCATTAACATATTACTCTTACGTTAATAGCATGCACATTAGTACAATATTTCCACATATAAATGGCTAAAATAAAATAAAGAAAGTTTCAAATGCTAACTTATGTGTCTTCTGCTACGAAAGCAAAGCAGATTAGTCATTAAACCGAAGATGTGTCTGGTCGATTCTTAGTCTCGTAGGCACTCAAAACAATTATTATGAACTGTAGTAGAAATGGAAGGGTGGAAAAGGAAAATAAAAAGATTATGTTCTACAATGTCACTTTATAAAATGACCTTTCAGGACACTGGATGTATGTACATTGCTTAAAACCGATAAAGGCCATTGTACCCTTTTCAAAACAAAAGCGTTTCGCCAAAATGTGAAACAACTACGGCATATTACATGCAGGGTCTATATACATCGCAATATGAATGTCCTTGGCTTCGGAGCTAAGGATAATTCAAGTTTTGCAGCTTGAGTTTGAGTATTCTTTAAATGTACTCTTCTCCAAATTGTAATCTCAAGCCATTTTCTTCCTCTACAAATACTTCACGGAGTTCCAATGCAATAAATTCCGCTAATTGGTAAATAAAGAGTCGATTATATGTATATTAAGCCAAAAGACAAAATGTTTACGCACGAATTAGCTACACCTTATTACACCTTATTAGCGCACGTATTTTTCAAAACCTTTCTGATTTATATACTGAAATTTTTCTGTATAGAATGTGCACCCATATGCGAACAGTGTTGACCTAGGTCCACAAGACGCATAATGTGCCTGCAGATGTAAGTCGCCGCTGATTGCATGAATTTACAAGTGGAATGTACATCTTGGACCCAGATCTCTCATGGCATGATACAATGGTGTGTGTGTGTGTGTGTGTGTGTGTGTGTGTGTGTTTGGACTTTTTAACGTAGCTTTAAAAATAAAAACAGTCATATCGCTACCATGTCTGCAGTGTTGCATTTTATACTGATGTCTAGCACTGGGACATCATGCCGCAGACATACAGCATGATGTTCCACCCAGTCACATTATCCTGACACCAGGCCAACCGGTCCTAACACCAACCTCTTAATGCTGAGCGCCAAGCAATGCAGCTGCAAGTACCATTTTTGTACTTCTTTGGTATGACTCGGCCGGGGTTCGAACCCGCGAACTCCCGCATCCAAGGCGAACGCATGAGACAACGGTAAATCTGTGTCTACATTGTTTGCAGCTGGATTTTTTATACATGACAAAATGAGTTAAAGTATTCGACGTTCTTTCTTCGACTATTCATGACGCATAGCTTCTCATCAGCATCCACTAATTTAATGACTGGACTTGAGATTTAGTTCTATCTGAAACACGGTTATATACTATAATCAAAAGAGTTTGGATACGGGTTCCTTTTAGCGCAAGTTATGGGGTAGTTTCTTTTATAGAATAACGTCTTATAGGTATTAGAACGATCGTTCAACAATTGAATTGAAACCAGAATCGAAAGAGATGAGATAAAATAAATTAGATTATTATAACGACAACGTAGATTTATCCATTAATATTCCCCATTGTAATGTTCGTGTCAGATTAGTTCGCACTATACTGACAAAGCATGCACAATCAAAATGTCTATCTGAGATAATTGTTAATAACCTGTCTGGAACGAGTTTGGGGGCCAAAATCTTACCCCTACCATTGATTGACATGAGTGACAACACACGCCTAGTTCCATTTGACCTCTCCAATTCGAAAACCAATTGCTCCAATTAAACATTCAGGCTTAGCAAGCTCTTCGTCATGGGAATAAAAGAACTTACAAAACAAATATTTAACGCAAAATCTACAAAAAAAAAGTCTATAATACATGCATCCTGTATTTCGAATATTTGAGACTGGTTTGTACGGAACTCAGTTTTCACTTTGAAAACATAAATTGTCTCTAAAAATCTAACATCGTGTACATGCATTCATTAAAATGGATTGTATTATATCTTCGATCTCTCCACTTCAGTACGTGCACATGACCGAACGCACGAATGCACACAAAGTTTATTTTGGAGAAAATTTGTTGCTAAAATGTAATTATGATTAAATCAGGTTAAAGAGATATACTGTATTAATCTCAGGTATAATATATATTTATTAATATCAGGTATAATATATATTTACAATTTTCTCATCAATACATATATACATATCTGCCATGTCTGAGCCTGTTTGTACGCATTCCTTCTTGTTACTCTATCCATGGAAACATTTGTATTACTAGATCACGCAAAAACACGTCTTTTTTCTATAAAATTCTACTCTAGTATTACAACAACAACATAAACCTTTTGTTTCTTACCTTAAATTCCTAACGTAAACCAGCTATTGTCGTAAATTCACTCTGTCACATTCTCACTCAACAACCATACGCAAGGCTGTTTATTTGAAAGAGACATTTTGGTATAGATAAATTCACTAAAATATACTATAACCACTTTCTTAAGTGGAAATAGTCCGTACCCTGTCAATTATGATAATGCTATTGACACAGCTGCCTATACAAGCAAACGTCTAGTTTATACATTGATAAAGAAAAGCCGACCGCTTTTATAATGGGAATGATAAATACAGACGGTAAGTGTTTAATAGCTAGGGTCATTTTTCAACGGTAGGGCTAGATTATTTGAAGCCTATAGATTTTTGAGTAGCTAAAATCGTAAATCACCTGAGTTATATTTCTTTCATCTAATAAATGTCTATCAAATGCACATAATCTTCCAAACCAAATATTTTGTGTTCGCTTTTATACAAATTATGCTTACGGATAAATGAGTCATGAAGCATATCAAATGTAATCGTAAGCTTTTGTACTCAGCCGTTGATCAATGCCATCATATTTCTTTCTATATGTGTGGGAAGCACATATATATATATATATATATATATATATATGAATTGTAAATGAATTGCTAAGAGTCATGCGTTTAGATTGCTTTCAATTTTTAACTATATTACACACTTGCTTACATTTAGTATATTTATAGATACTGCTAGTTCATATACCAATTACCACTATAAATGTTATCGCATTTTCGTAACTAACTGCAGACTGATTTTAACACAAGAATATACGAAATAAAAATCAGAAATAGGAATGAATCCGAACTTGGAATGAATTAATTGCCCAGTTCTCTCATTACATACACTCTTAAGGCCTACAATTTATTTTCCCCCTGCTCACTACGTGATATTTTGCAATCTATCACGTCATAAAAGAACCCACCTGACAGATCTATCCTATGAGAAATTAATTTAATTCTTTTTAAGGACCCACCTGATCGACCCATCCAATGGGAAATAACCCAAAACTCGCAAACAGGTTTATTATCAGTATTATTATTAATGATCGTAAACACATATTTGTAGACCCTATGCAATCTACATGCACTATTAATATATTAAAATATAACTTTTACACGTGTACATAAATTAGCTATATAATATCTTGTTTATAGGTGATCACTACAATTTACTCACACGAACAAAACTTACACGCCAGATAGATACAGTCATGTACCAAAAGCAACACAAAGCATATATATATATATATATATATATATATATATATATATATATATATATATATATATAAGAAAATGAGGTGGATTCAGTATAGTATTACAATATCTTTTCCTAAAAGAAAGAGATTTGGTTTGACTTATATCCTAAAAATCAGCCATATTCGTCACCAATGCATTGAAGTTCTTTTTCTGTGCCAGAGTTTTTCTCTCATATTTATTTTACAAAAAGCAGGTATTCAGAATTTCAGAACAGATTCGTTTTAACTCATTAACCCCTGGCACCACGTCTATGCGTCGGAAGGTAGTACCCGAATTCCGAACTCTGTACCGTCAAGGTTATTTAAGATACACAAAAGTGTGTGGTCTTACAAAAAAGTAGACAGATGTAGATCTACAATGATACCAAATAATCTGGACTTTCTACTTGTAGTTTTTCTTTACACCAAACATTTGTCCGTTGTTGGAATCAGATTTTGTGTTCAGATTTTAGACGTTTTGGCCGGAGATCTAAGGCAGACTGGTCTGTATTGCACACAGAAGGTGGGCCTTTGCAAAAAGTAGGATAATTTGGGGGATTTTGAGTAAAACGTGGCCAGGACACAAAAATGATGGGTCGAATAAGACAAAAAAGAACTCCAACTGGTTCCAATAAGATAAAAAAGAACTCCAACTTATACACTGCTACACAAGCGCGAGCCAAATAGCCAATAAAAAAACGACGTTTTTAACACAACTAAGGATCAGGCTGAATGAAAATCTCATGAAAGCAGGTGTATTTGGATGAATTCAGAATAATGCCCCAAAATCATTTCCTACCCCCATTTCAGGCGAAAATAACAAAAATCTCCAGGTTTTAATGAGTTAAATACTCCCTAGTGTCTAAGTCTGGTACATGGTTGAAGTAATTTTAAAACTTTCATGGAGCACACATCAAGCTCTGACACGATTATTCATCTCATCATTCTCTAGTTGAGCCATTATAGTTGCCAAAAAAGTGTAGTTTAAACAGATGAGCCATTATAGTTGCCAAAAAAGTGTAGCTTAAACAATTGAGCCTTTATAGTTGCAAAAAATTGTAGTTTTAACAGCTGAGCCATAATAGTTGCCGAAAAGTGTAGTTTAAACAGATGAGCCATTATAGCTGCCAAAAAAGTGTAGTTTTAACAGCTGAGCCATAATAGTTGCCAAAAGGTGTAGTTTAAACACTGGAGACTTTATCGTTGCTAAAATAAGTGTAGTTTAAACAGTTGAGCCGTTATAGTTGTCAAAAAGTATAGATTTAACAACTGAGCCTCTGCAATTGCCAAAAAGTATAGTTTTAACAGTTAACCTTTATAATTATCAAAATGTATTTTTTTAACAGATGAGCTTTTATAGTTGCCAACAAGTGTTGTTTTAACAGTTGAGCCGTTATAGTTGCCAAAAGTGTCGTTTTAACAGTTGAGCCTTTATAGTTGCCAAAAAAGAGTAGTTTTAACAGTTGAGCCATTACAGTTGCAAAAAAGTATAGTTTTAACACTTGAGACTTTATGGTTGCTAAAAAAGTAAAATTTTAACAGATGAGCCTTACTAGTTGCTAAAACAAGTGTAGTTGTAACATTTGAGCCATAATAGTTAACACAAAATGTAGTTTTAACTGTTGAGCATTAATAGTTGCCAAAACAAGTGTAGTTTTAACAGCTGAGCCTTTGTAGTTGCAAAAAAGTGTAGTCTTAACAGATACGCCTTTATAACTGCCAAACAAGTGTAGTTGTAACAGCTGACCCATTATGGTTGCATACAAGTGTAGTTTTAACAGTTGAGCCTTTATAGGTGCCAAAATGTGTAGTTTTAACAGTTGAGCCTTTGTAGTTGCGAAAAAGTGTAGTTGAAACAGTTGAGCCATTATAGTTGCCAAAAAGTGTAGTTTTAACAGCTGAGCCTTTATAATTGCCAAAAGTGTCGTTTTAACACTTGAGCCTTTATAGTTGCCAAAAAGAGTAGTTTTAACAGTTGAGCCTTTATAATTGCCAAAAAAGTGTCGTTTTAACATTTGAGCCGTTATAGTTGCCAAAAAGAGTAGTTTTAGTTGAGCCTTTATCGTTGCTAAAAACAAGTATAGTTTTAACAGATGAGTCTTGCTAGTTGCTAAAACAAGTGCAGTTGTAACAGTCCAGCCTTTATAGTTGTCAAAAAGTGTAGTTTTAACAGTTGAGTCTTTGTAGTTGCCAAACACTGTAGTCTTAACAGATGAGCCTTTATAGTTGCCAAAAAGTGTAGTTTAAACAGTTGAGCCCTTATAGTTACCAAAATAGTGTAGATTTAACGGCTGAGCCTTTGTAGTTGCTAAAATTTATAGTTTTAACAGTTAAGCTTTAAAAGTGCCAAAAACAACCCTATTAACAGCTGAGCTTTTATAGTTGCCAAAATGTCTCGTTTTAACAGTTGAGCTTTTATAGTTGCCTAAAAAAGAGTAGTTTTAACAGTTGAGCCTTTATCATTGCTAACAAAGTATAGTTTTAGCAGATGAGCCTTACTAGTTGCTAGAACAAGTGTAGTTGTAATAGCTGAATCTTTGTAGTTGCCAAAAAAGTGTAGTTTTAATAGATGAGCTATTAAAGTTGCCAAAAAGTGTCGTTTTAACAGATGAGCCGTAATAGTTGCCAAAAAGTGTAGTTTTAGCAGGTTAGACTTTGTAGTCGCCATAAAAGAGTAATTTCAACAGTGGAGCCTTTATAATTGCCAAAATGTCGTTTTAACAGTTGAGCTTTTATAGTTGCTAAAAAAGTTTAGTTTTAACAGTTGAGCGTTTGTTATTGCCAAAAAGGTTAGTGTTAATAGTTGAGCCCTAATAGTTGCCAAAAGTATAGTTTTAATATTTGAGACTTTATAGCTGCCAAGAAAGAGTAGTTGTAACACTTGAGCCTTTATAGTTGCCAAAAATTGTAGTTTTAACAGTTGAGCATTAATAGTTGCCAAAAAGTGTAGTTTCAACAGTTGAGCCTTTATAGTAGCCAAAAATTTGTCATTTTAACAGATGAGCCTGGATAGTTGCCAAAAAGTGTACTTTTAACAGTTGAGCATTTATATTTTACAAAATAAGTTTAGTGTTAATAGTTGGGCCTTTATATTTGCAAAATAGTGTCTTTTTAACAGTTGAGCCTTTATAGTTGCCAAAACAGGTGTAGTTTTAACAGATGAGCCTTAATGATTGCATAAAAATGTCCTTTTAACAGTTCAACCTTCATAGTTGCCAAAAAAGTGTAATTTTAACAGTTAAGTCTTTATAATTGCCAAAAAAGTGTAGATTTAACACATATGTCTTTCTAGTCGCCAAAAAGTGTAGTTTTAACACTTGAGCCTTTAACGTTGCCAAAAAGTGTAGTTTTAACAGATGAGCCTTACTAGTTGGCAACGAAAAATGTAGTTTTAACAGTTGAGTCTTTATAGTTGCCAAAAAGTATCGTTTTAACATTTGAACCTTTATAGTTACCAAAAAATGTGTAGTATTAATAGATGAGCCTTAATAGTTGCCAAACAAGTGTAGTTTTAACAGTTGAATCTTTGTAGTTGCCAAAAGGTGTCGTTTTAACAGTTGAGACTTTATAGTTGCCAAAAGGTATCGTTTTAACAGTTGAGCCTTGATAGTAACTAAAAAGGTATAGTTTTAACAGATGAGCCTGGATAATTGCTATAAAGTGTAGTTTTAACAGAAGAGCCTTAATAGTTGCCAAAAAGTGTAGTTTTAGCAATTCAGCCTTTATAGTTGCCAAAAAGTATAGTTTTAACAGTTGAGCCTTTATATTTGACAAAGATGTTTAGTGTTAACAGTTCAGCCGTTATAGTTGCAAAATATGTGTAATTTTACCAGATGAGCCTTTATGGTTGCATAAAAGTGTAGTTTTAACAGTTGAGCCTTTATAATTGTCAAAAAGTGTCCTTCTAACAGTTCAGCCCTTAGAGTTGCCCAAAAATATGTAGTTTTAACAGTTAATCTTTACAATTGCCCAAAAAGTGTAGTTTTAACATATGAGTCTTTATAGTTGCCAGAAAAGAGTAATTTTAACAGTTGAGCCTTTATAGGTGCAACAAAGTGCAGTTTTAACACTTGAGCTCTTATCGTTGCCAAACTGTGTAGTTTTAACAGATAAGCCTTACTAGTTGGCAAAGAAAAATGTAGTTTTACCAGCTGAGCCTTTATAGTTGCCAAAGAGTGTCGTTTTAACATTTGAACCTTTATATTTACTAAAAATATGTAGTATTAACAGATGAGCCTGGATAGTTGCCAAAAATTGTAGTTTTAAGAGTTGAGCCTTTGTAGTTGATACAAAAGTGTAGTTTTAACAGTTGAGCCTTTATATTTGACAAAGATGTTTAGTGTTAACAGTTCAGCCTTTATAGTTGCAAGATATGTGTAGTTTTAACAGATGAGCCATTATGGTTGCATAAAAGTGTAGTTTTAACAGTTGAGCCTTTGTAGTTGCCAATAAGTGTCCTTTTGACAGTTCAGCCTTTATAGCCCATTTCATACCGAATTTAACCGAGTTGCTCCGTAATTATCCGAAAAACCTCCCCAGTTACTTTATACTCCAGCCAATCAAACGCTGGTGGGTACATGTACATAATAAAATGGCGCCCATTGTTGTTTAGAAATATTTCAGAAATAAAATTAACTAAATGATTGAAATTTATATGTAAATTATCCACATACTTTCAAAAACAAATCTGATAAACTCATATGAAACGCATTTTATTATAGTGACGTTTCGGATGCACAGAAATAGTTTGAACAACTTGCTCTTTGATTGCCAGGATTAAATTTGTTTACTTCGACACCGTTTCCTTACTTACATGTACATGTCCAGATGTAAATAGCTCAAAGCTACTCTCTCGTATGGGTTTGAAATCCTCCCTGGTTTCCAGAAAATAAGACAGGATGGTTCCAATATTAAATGTCGTCAATATCTGCGGCAGCATCGCTGTTGAATATGCATTTTTCAACTCGATAAACGATGTTGAAGTAGTTACAGAAGTTGATGCTGACACTGAAGCGTTAGCCATATTTTGCCCACCACCTATTACGGTCAGCTGACCACCCGCCACGTGATCAAAATTCCGAGCAAATTACGAAGTTCACCGAAGTCTGCATGAAATGGGCTATAGTTGCCAGAAAAAGTGTAATTTTATCAGCTGAGCCTTTGATGGTACAAAAAGTGTAGCTTTAACACTTGAGCCTTTAACGTTGCAAAAAGTGTAGTTTTAACAGATGAGCCTTACTAGCTGGCAAAGAAAAATGTAGTTTTACCAGTTGAGCCTTTATAGTTGCCAAAAAGTGTTGTTTTTACAGTTGAGCCTTTATAGTTACCAAAAATGTGCAGTTTTAACAGATGAGCCGTAATAGTTGCTAAACAAGTGTAGTTTTAACATTTGAGTCTTTATAATTGTAAAAGGTGTCGTTTAAACAGTTGAGCCTTTATAATTGCCAATAAAGTGTAGTTTTAACAGATTAGCCTTTATAATTGTCACAAAAAGTGTTGTTTTCACAGATGAGCCTTTATGGTTGCATGAAAGTGTAGTTTTAACAGTTGAGCCTTTATAATTGCGAAAAAGGTGACGCTTTAGCAGTTGTGCCTTTATAATTGCGAAAAAGTCTCGTTTTAACAGTTGAGCCTTAATAATTTGCCAAAAGTCTCGTTTTAACAGTTGAGCCTTTATTCTTGCCAAAAAGTTTAGTTTTAACAGTATTGTTTTTCATTCAAGAACATAACAATTGCCGGACAACCTTTACTTTATCTGTAGATTTTAATATTTTTGAAGTGGATCTTTTGTTAATATTGTATGACGTTACATGCCAATCATATTCGCAAGAAAATCCGATACATTTGCAGTAAAGGTACGTAGAATATATTAGTATATTAATACATATTCGTTCTTTAAACGAGTCCAGAGAATAAACATCAAAGAAAAGTCTTTTGTTTTTGCTGTCCTGCCAGGATCTATCACATTCATTGGTTTATAACAACGGAATGATAACTACTGCGATTAGGGGATACATGATTAATTCTCCCCTTCAAATAAATTTATGAAAAGAAAATCTTCGTTGCACCTCTCTACTTGCATTTGGTACACGTTTTATATTATCAGAATGACGACACCTCGAATAATTTTCTTGGTGCCGTAGGAAAAGTCCTAAATATTGCAAATCGTGCCTCCCTCCTAACTGCTTTGCAGTTGTATAATTGGCGTTTTACAATTGGCAAACGGTGTTATATTTTAATATATCATTGTGTACACATAGACATAAATAAATAAATTGGGGAAATCGCGATATCATAGCTTGCTTGGTAGATCTTTTACCTCAGCTATTCAATATGCACCCCAACCCACCCCATCCCCACACGCTTATACAGACCAGCTCATAGCGACTGTTCCGTTGTGTCATTGGGAAGGACATTTAGCTCTCATTTCTTCGGCATAATAGAGACAAAAAATAATGTGCTAAAAGTGACGTTAAAGCCGACAAAAGCAATAATAATACTATTGCCATTCCAGACAAGGCCATGAAAGATTATACAAGCATAAATTACAGTCTTCCATTCCAAAAGTTGTGCCTTCCTTTTATCAGAACTGAAATCTAGTCGTTACATATATCAATAGGATGTAAAAGCTATGCCGTATGTAACATTTTTTTCTTCTTCTTCAAAAAAAATAATTAATTAAATAAGGAAGGGCTTATTGATTTCTCAGCGCATCTTTGCCACACGTGCTCTCCCAATACGGTTGAGGATCTGAAAGGTGTCCTCGAGCGAGACAGAGGTACAAGGTTCTTGACCCGAGTACAATGTTCTTGTAGTTCTTCGCGCATTAACGCCAAGAACCTTGTTAGAGAGTCGCAAAGGACCTCTAGTTTAGGGTTGAGAACACAAACCACCTATGAAGCGGCAGTAAACAAGTACAAAGATGTCAGAACATGCGGAACGTTCATCCATGTTTTTTTGTTCCAAGATCAGCTCTCGGACCCGGTCATCTGGTCACTTAACCACATGCTGCCACTCTGCACCGAACGAACCCAATAGCCAAGGAAAACAACAGCTTAGTTACAAGTGAATCTTTGTAGTGATAGAAAAAGGAACGGTGGGAAAAACAATGTATTAAGGTCATTAAGAGCTTCACTGCCCTTCAACTGAGAGATTTTATCCTCTTTTGATACTTGGAACTTTAATAAAAAAAATTTGTTTAACAAAACAAACTCTTTTTGTTGAGTCCATCATTTCATTAAGCAAGTGAACACACTTTTTCATTGAACTTAAATTTAAATGATAATATTACTACGTTGTATTGAGGGACAGACAGACGGACGTTTTTGCTATGTCCAATTTTTACCAGAGTTGGGTCAAAGAAAGGTAAATTAATGTATCGTTTTCTCAGGGACCTCGCGGCTTGTCCACTTACTTACACCGAATGAAATTAAAGAAAAATATTGATAAAATTTCCGTGAAATGATTTTCTTTCAAATATTTTCAATTCTAAATGCAGCCTTCCACTACTCCATGCAAACATTATTGTATCCGTTTTCATTGAAAGGGACCATATTGTCTAATTTCAATGCCACGCCATTATTTTTGGAACTCAAAATACCTACGGGTCATCACCAATAATTTGTATACCAATCGTAATGTGTAATTTAATCAACATGCGTCCAAGGGACCTAGAGTGTAATTTAATCAACATGCGTCCAAGGGACCTAGACTGAGATGTTGTGGGATTAACATGAGCCAAACGGTTTACTTGGAATGGAAATGGACACGATAATGTTGGCATGGAGATGTAAAAGTTATTTTTTTTAAAAATCTGATGAAAGAATCAGTCTCAAAGAAGGTTTGTCAATACTGTGCTTTTATTTAATCACATGCATATTGGTGTACAAGCCGCAGAGGGTTCCGGAGAAAACTAGTTCACTAGGTTCATAGTTTGAGAAATTTCAATTTTCGTGTAACCTAGTAATACCATAATGACTTCAAATGGTATCTGCGTCCACACCTAGGCTTTAAAAGCGTTTTCATTTAATTGTTATTTTACAAAGAGCCATTATGTAGTTACCTGCTCTATGATAATTGAATAACTAGAAAATGTAAAACGAAACAAAATAAAATAACACACCCATCCAAATAAACAACCCACAGCAAACAAACAAGCAAACGGACAAAAACTAAAACCAACACAAAACAAACATTAATAACCCCAACAAACAAACAGAAATAGAAGAGAACAAAAACAAAACAAACAAATAAAATAATAAATAAATCCAACACAGGCAAACTAAGAAATCAAAATCACTCCTCCCAATCATTATTCCAAGTTGGACCTAAATTAAGCCAGCCTTATTCAGTCTGTAGTTACTTAGCATTTAAAAACTGGTATGTTAAAACTAAAGTAATTAAGCAAATGTTTTTATAAGATAAAATTACTGCGGAACATCCAATTACAGGTGCCTCCATTAAGCAAAGACCCTTCTTATCCAGCTAAGGTTTGTTGTTCCTATCTCCTAATATTATCTTCATTTTCACCTTCCTTAAACAGTCACCTCCCTTATCCAAACAAACATTTACCATGCCGTTGGTGACTGCTTAAGAGGTGTTGCACTGTACTTTCCGTATTAAATATGTACAAAACTGAAACGCCCAAATTATTTTAAAAAAATATTATAGTAAGAAACCTGCCTTCTGTCAGTAAAATGCAACACTACATTGCCACCCCCACCCCTATTCTCTTAAAACAATATGATGATATTAAGACATATGTAACTTCTAACCTCATGATTTAATTAGTTAGCTAGAAAGAGTATTGAAATAAACATGTTCCGCTACTGTTTTAACTTAGACATGAATGAAATAATCAGGCATTTTGAAATTGGTTGATTGATTTGATTTACGTCGCGTGCGCCCAGTAGGGCATGTGGGACGGTATTTTGAAATAATGTAGCATTTAATATAAACTCTCTTGTGGATTGAATTGCAAATCAATTTCTATTGATTTTCCTATACTAATTATTGTGTCGTTTGTTAGGTATAGCAGAATATATTGTTATGTATATTAATTTATATTGTGTGATTGACCTTTGTTCGTGATTGAGGGTATATAGTTATGGCCTACATGATTTGTGTCATGTTTGTAAATTATAAATACGTTGTGTACTGATATTTGAGTTAGAGGTCTTGTCTTATTTACAAAAAGTTAGAAAGTTCTGGAAGATAACTTGTCCTGGTCCTTTTATTGTGTGTTAGGTTTTTATATAAGGTTGTGATAAAAAAAAAATAATTTCAACCTTAAGCTCAGTCTGTTGAATTGTTTTCAACTGTGTTCAGATATAACTGGAGATGAAACATTTATTAAAAAATATTGATTGGAGTTACAAAGTACTATCTGACCTTTTTGGGACTAAAACACTATTATTGTGAATCCATACAAAAACATTCTAAAGTATACAAATGTTATACATCAAGACTGTTGGTACAGCAACCTATAAATGTCTATGGTAAACTAGAACTTTCAATATCGGAATTCGTTCTGAACACTCTATCTTATTGAACTTGTGATATAACCTGTATAGCTATTTGGGATTCAATCAGACATGCGCAATAAAAATGAATATAATGGCGCCAACTACAAGTACCTTGAACGCCATTGTTTTAAAACTTCTAGAGCATATAATTACATATCGTGTTTTCCTAAATAGCTCGTTTACACAGCTTGGCTCGCGATAAACCTTAGACCAAACATGTGTGTCGATAGCAATTACCAGATAAATCGCTGTGGAAACATTTGATCAAGTAATGATCACGATGTATGATATCAACGGATTAGCACCTATAAATTGGCATAGTTCAGTTACTAGTCCTGCAGTCAATGTTTTCGCTGTGTACTATGGTGCAGCATGCAACACCAAATTTTACGATTTCTTAAGTGTTATAACTATTTCCTGAATATTGTATATAGGGATGACGTAATAATATGGAATACATATCTGCACGAAAAACTGGGAGCTCCTAATTTGCACATGATTCCTTGTTTCCTTCCCTACCTCCAAATTTTCTTGAAGGTAAAACTTATAACTACCCGAAATATAGATTTCTTACCGAACAACTTCGGATTTGATGTCCACTCGTCGTCCATAATAGCTGACCCATTTTCACTAGTCCGTGCATTTGGAGACCAACGATCACGTACGGGCCCTGAACTACGGGCTGGTCTTACTGCAGTTCTTTTCTGTTCTGTTTTATTTCGAAACTTCTGTGTAGAGCCTAGTGCTTCAGTGCCTAGATTACGTCTGTGCTCTTCAAAGGATACGCCCCCGAGATGGTCTTTGGGTGTGCCAGGCTGTTCAGTATTCATGGCAAGCCTTTAAGAATGTATGTAATCTTGCAATAGACCTCTTCATCCTAGTGAAAATGTAATAAATATTTTTTAAACATCGTCATATGGATTTAAATAGAAGTTAATGACACTAGTGCCATCAATATAGGCAATTTAACTTATTTCCCCTATTGAGCCTCCGTGCGTGGTTCTTCGCGATGTATCTCTATAACATCAAATCATGACGATAAAGAGGCGATAAGTTCTGAATCGTCATGTTTCGTTGAATCTGTCATTTTTTTGGTCCCTTTGTCACATTCGCTTTGAAAATCCCGAGTCTTGAATATTTTATGAAAGCGCACTCATACCTATACATTAACACATCTGCAACATTGTCCCCTATGCACACTATTAGCCTAATTACGTTTAAAGGATATATACTACCTGGGAACGTATCAAAATACCATAAATATGCTTCAGAAAGGATACCTGTTTGTTACGGTATTTATCGTGCCAATATTTGAACAGTGCGCTACCTTGTTGCTTGGAAAAGGAGCAATCTTGTGCATTATTTGTTGGGTTGTTTTTTTTCCCCACCGTACATACCATGAATGACGCTATTTCTTAAATAATTTGAACAAAATCCCGAACTTTGATTTTTCGATGGACTGTCTAAACAGCCATTGCTGATGCCCCGAAAAAATATTAAATCAATGCAATTGGGAATTTTTCAGTTCACCGTTATGTCAGATGCTTTGGTTACGCTCATTTTATATCTGATATACAGCACACGCCTATTAAATCTACCTGACTTACTCAATTGGATCAATTACTGTTTTAAAAATGGTCGCGGCTTGATCTTGTTTCCCGAAACTAATTTATTCTACAGTGTTGTAGTTTTTTTGCGGTTTATTTCGTATGAGATAAGACAGAGTTATTTTTTTCTTAATAAACGTGTTGGAACATACCTTGTGACGCTAATAGTTGCTAAAATAAATGATTTATAGTTACTTTTTTTCCAGTTCAATGTGGCCGGTATCGATTTTCCACTCTGTTGTCGAGTAATTGCTCTTACAAAGGATTTTAATGTTCAAGGGAAAGTGGCAATGCACAGCATTCTAGCATGCCTATAGTGAAACCAAACTTAGAGCTTAAGGGTTCACTATTGTACGGACTTTGCCAAGGTATTATTGTATATTGTTTCCGTTCATTACCGTATCCTAGTCACAAGGTGAAACCTATTTTATCACTACGTGACAAGGCCCAGACGTTTCCATTCTAAAAGAGTCATTGCCTCTATTCGACAGCTTCTCGTCCTCCTTAATAAAAAAAAAAGGATAAGATATTTCTAAAAAGAAGCAGGTGTACCTTGGATCATATTATGACGAAATAATTTACTCTAAGTACAATACGACAATGTTTAATTTGAATGATACATACGTTCAACACAGACAGTGGTCTGAATCATCATTTCTCCTAAACATTATTGTCCTAACGCTAAGTATATTAAAAAGGTGAAAATAAGGATGCTTTCCGACATAATTATTGAAATTAATCATATTTTATATATCTCATGCATTCATTGAGGGTCTGAAGATGAGCAAAACCTAATTGGAGGGTATTTAATATGTAATAGAGGCTCTAATCTTATCTGTGCTTAAATCATACTTGCATTACTTGCATTATTTGAAGTGTAATCTGGCCATCCCGAATTCTGCAATTGATATTATAGTGCGAGTTTTCTTTCTCGAAAAATAGCGGGATTGACATTTAACTTTGTTATCGGATCAGTTTATGCTGTGCATAAATAAATAAATATATATATATATATATATATATATATATATATATATATATATATATATATATATATATATATATATATATATATATATATATATATATGTGTGTGTGTGTGTATGTATGTATACATGTATGTATTATGTATGTATGTATGTATGTATCGCCTGTCCCAGCCCAAGCCCTATCCCCAGTCATAGCCCACCCAAACACCTACCCCTAAGTCACAGCCCATCCTCAACATCATCTCTCCAGCACATGGACATTTTAAATTACCCACCCAACCGTATCCTGAAGCTCGATAGGCAAACAACAGATGCAGTAAAACATGACCCATCTATGGACTAGCCTCATTGTATAACTCCGTCCAAGTAGTAACATCTCCACCACCATAACGATCGTGGTCAGCCCTCTAAATATTTTCTTAAATTTTAAATACATGCATTTCTCCCAGCTGTACGCAGACCACGATTCCAGTGACACAAGGATTTCTAAGGGTGACAGTGCCATTATAGTAAATTAACATACACTAAACTTGTCATGTGTTACCCTGCATTTTGTTATGAACGACAGTTGATTAAGCCTGCTGGGGTCATGATTCCATTTCCGGGTCTACGAAAACATAGTGACTGAGCACATTCCATGCTTGCTTTATATGTGCGCTTCCGACAAACTGCCTTCAAAAGCATAACAAAAGGCATCTCAGAAAAAATAAAAAGAAAACAAAGAATGACTCCTTCATCATTCCATGGTAAAACATCAGTCCCTGTCATGTATAGTTCATAGTGAAAGAAACAGCCAAGCAGATACCATTTTAATGTTGGCTGATCGCATCGCAAATTTCTCTGCTGGCATAATAAATTAATAAATAAGCCGCCGTTGAACTAACATACCAGTCACTGATGCATCAAAAAAGAGTTTAAAATGGAGAAGAGCTACGTTTATGCTGATTCCCCCTAGTTGTAACGTAACATCACATTTTTCTCATTTTCATATCAATATGGTTTATGGCCACTAACCAGAATCGTGGTCAGTACATCTAACACGAATGATATAGGGGAGGTAAATACAGATCTTTTGAAGCCACCCTTGTATTATTACCATTATAATTAGTTCCCCTAGGCTGGGAAGGGCGCGAACAAAATAGCAATAACGTTTAAAAGTTCCCATTGTAAATTTATCCGAGTCTGTATTTGCCATATGATTAATACAGACGATGATTGATATTTCAGTTTAGGGAAACATATGTAATCTTATAGAATTTAGTACCTTAATAACGCATTTGAAAAGAAAACGTGTTCTATGGTGGAAATGCAAGTATATATTTCTTATTCTGCGTGTCAAGTTCAACTTAGAACTCGCGGAAATAATTCAGTTCCCATAGTAACCTATGCAAACACCATGACATTACAAATTCATTATCTTAAAATTTTTGAGTGTTCATGATCATACCTATATTTATCAGTATAGATGAATCCTTAATGACAGCTTCTGTGTAGAGAAAACCATACAAACGGCGGCATGTTCTGGATCTCTGTGTGTTTGAAACATGTGCTATCAATTTTGCAACAAACGGTCAGGTACTAATTTCAGTAATGAGTGTTCCAAACTTAAGTCTGTAAAAGGACTCAAATTGCACCAATAAAACAATGTCTTTATTTGTTTTTCAGTTACAACTAGGATAAATTCTCAAAAGATTTTCTTTTTACAAAAATAAATCTTTCATTATCAACCAATCTAGGCTAAACAAACCCATATATACTCTACCTTATCTTCAACCTTTTCCAGACTGGTTCCCATTTTTCCATATAATAAGTACCGTGAGTTCTTCAGTAAGAATACACATTTATCTTCACGTATAAATAACCTAGACTCGATAAAAAATTTGCTGGACCAAATTCGGTACTAGTATCTTTATATCAACAAGAGACAAGATGTTCGCAACAAGCGACTCACCCATTAGTGTATCGACATTTTTATATGAAAAACAAAAAAAGACTGATAATGTTTTGTTTTTTTAAAATATAATTTTAATGGCTTATTTTCATGCTGTTTATTGTAATAGTTAAATAAATATCATATTTGTAAACAGCGAAAAGTATTCATGTATTTGAGTTAAGAATCCGATGTATTGACTTTTGTTTGCTATTTCCATAGTTACTGAGGCTATAATCATTGAGTTTGACCGTTCCTACATGCAGACCTCAACACATATATATTAAAAAGAAATGTAAAAAAGTTACTTCGTAGATAAATATAAAAAAAATATCTAGATTGATAAAAAATAACAAATGAAACCACATTTATTAATTTTCGTGCAGTAACACATACATATTGGAGAACGCAATTACAGTTATCATTTTTTCCACCCAACCACATCTGCACAGAAAGCACACACACACACACATACACAAATTACATTCACACACATAAATATATGTTAAATAACATTTCTCTAACACAAGTATACCATTGGCAATAACGTAACAGTAATTAATAAACAATATTTAAAATATATCTGATTTCACCATCGAATAGTCTGATCAATTTAACATCTAAAATCATTCTTAAATGAAGAAGTTCATTTAGACTTAATTTACTGACATCTCAAGGTAAAGAGTAACAAACAGTAGATGCAGAGCAATAGAAAATATTGGCATATATGTATTAATACTTGAACGCCATAATATGTCAGCTATTGGGTTTAGAAGAGAAGTCTGATAGCCAGCAGTCAGATTGTTAATGAATTTGTAAACAGTCACACCTGTAAGGTATTTAGTTCTTTGATGTGGAACCTTCTTCATTCGGGGCCCCGAGTGACCGAGTGGTCTAAAGCGCTCTCCGTTACTGATCACTGCCATCTCACCTCTGTCTGCGTGGGTTCGAGTCTAGTCAATGTGGGTATGCGAGAAAGCTTGCCAGTAGCTTCTCGTGGGTCGGTGGTTCTTCCCGGGTTCTTCCTCCACCATTAATACAGGCCGCTGTATAGCTTATCATGTGCTGAAAAATGGGTTAAATCCCCACAACAACAACCAGCTTCATTCTTTAAACACATTTGCATAACGAGTGTAAAAATCAGCATTAAATATGAATGTAGCAAATTATAGACTCCACTTGCTTAAATGTATATGAAAAGATTCAGTGCTTACGAGACATGACATTAAAAAGACAATTGGAGCGAAAATCAGAAAATCTATTGGATATATAGACATGTCTTCTAGGAACCAGTAAAATTATATATCAGCAATGTTCAGAAGTCTGACAGACTAACAAATGCAAATAAAAAAGAACCATTTCCTCTTCGTACGCCATCCTGAAGAAGTAACATGTAGTGATCATCTTGTACCAATTGTTTCCAGATGCGCCATACAAGGCGTAGGCTTAATGAGCACATTCTCTGTTAGTGTGAATGGAAAGACTTTTATGTCGTTTCCAATCAAGTGTATTGGTAGGTTGAACAATAGAGACATTTCAGCTACAGTTGTGTCGCACACTTCGCTGGAAATATTCTGCTTACAAATGCCTTGCGTGCTTATGTCCGATTGCGATTGTGGTAAACACGATGAAGCTGTCCGTGTCGAAATTCCAGGATGCAAGCGGCCGCGGTGTTTGTTGCTGAAGAAGCAAAACGCATTGTTCTCTCTATGACACAAGTATGTACAACTTTAGACAATACAGAATGGCATGGAAGCGAAATAGCAGAACAGGCAGATGACATTCTTGCTGCTATACAACGTGTTGATGCAGCAGAGATAGGTTGCACGTTATTCCCTAGTTCTGTAAACATCATTTCATAAAACACAAAAAACAAGAAACTATTCATTAACATGTGTTCTTGCCTCCAATCTCTTACAGAGATGTAATTTAATGTTTTGAAGTTTAGTTAATCTTGTGTTAATGCATGGACGTGTATTAACGTAATGCTCTGCTCTGCATTTTCATGATAAAATGTTACTGTATGTGAGAGATAAACTAGACTATGAGCAATTGTGATTTAGAAATGGAGAAAGTTGAATTGTATATGTTTCCATATTGATAGATAAATATACAAAATGATGACCTTACATCATAATAGGACTTATTTATGAAAAACATAAAGTTACAATAGTTAAGTGTATAAAAGGACATGGCATTGACTATGTTAAATATTAAAAATAGGGGATAATTATCAATTTTCCATTGATTGTCATGATGAAAATGCAAGATACCATTTAAACATCAATATATAACATGCTGCAGGAATTAAAACAAATAGTTTCACACCCACATACTCTCACTTTGTGTGTGTTCTTCTGTCTGTGTGGGTCTATCTCCCCTCTAATCTAACTGCATGTATCATGTATTAATTCAGCTTAGCATTATCAAGCATGTTCCTCTAGAATCCAGGGATAGCACTTTCCGTTCTGTTTGGTGTACATTTGTAGATCCGCTATAGTTAACTCTTTATACTTGGATTTCTTTCATAGGAATCTGGAATGACTGTGTAGATAGATGAGAATTAATTATTCGGTTGACATGCGAGTGTCTGTTACGTATGAGTGCATATACCACTGAGTAGCATAATCATTTATTTGATGAAGTGTGCTTAGTCGTGGTGGTATATGGACTGGTGCGAGAAGGCAAGGCGATGTATACCGTTTACCCACGCACCTGGGTTCGAATCTGAGTAGTGTACGATATGAAAATTCTCTAACCTGTTATATATGCAGTCTGAATTACACAGTTTAACGAAGAATAAGTCCTGTAAATATACACAATTCTTTAATTACTGTTACATGCATAGTACGAAGTCTTTCCAATGATGGTTAGACAGTAATAATAGTCATGTAAAATCAAATTTTATCTTTAAAATAATTTAGTTATTCGTATTTCATACAGTCTTCTGGTGAAAATGTACCCCTGAGTCTGGGTTTGTAGTCATTTGTCTGCAACAGGAAATCATGGAATGAATGATACCTTGTTTCAGAGTGAAAGTTAAATTACCGAAATACGTGAATACATCTGGTTCACTAGACATGTAATAGAAAAATCATTTTTTGGATGCAACGCAGCATAATTTGATTTACGTGGAGATATTAATATAGGATTGTTTTCGCAGTCTGCTAAAATAATTTTAAACATTCCAAAGGACTGTGAATTTTATTCGGAACCCTCCTTATTCAAAGGAAAAAAATGAATAAATAAATGAAACACTAAATTATGACTTCCATGTTCTTCCACTTAAGGTTACGCACGCAACACATTACAATACAGTATTTTCTCGAAATCAATGTATAACCGTTCCATCTTAGTAGCGGCGAGAGCATGCTATGCGAGGGTAGAGATGGTAGAATTTCCTGGTTTTAAATTAAATGGGAAAAGACAATGTCCTCAACATATTATCTCGTTTTTCATGTTCATTGGTGTGTTTGTGTGTAATGCAATATATGTTAAAGATTTTTTTATTTATCTTCAATAATTCCATAACTGGCATATTTTTGATGATGCGTCCCTTTCCTATTATTGTTTAATTGAACTATAACGGATGGTTAAGCTATCTTAATTAACTTTCTAAAATTTGCTTCAAGCCAATGTTTCTGTCATTAGAATTAGAAAATATCACAAACTTAGTGCTTCAGTGCAATGAAAAGCACTTTCGGGTTTGTGCAAAATAAAATCAATAACAGGTTTTAAAAGTTACTTTCGGTTTTACCTGCACTCGAAATGTAAATTTTGACCTAGGCAATAGGAAGAAAGTAGATAAATTCTTCAGTTTGATGCAATGGATTATCTTTTTTAAATTCAGTTTAAAAACATAATTTTAAATATAAACTGATGCTTTGTACCAAGCACACTTTATTATCACATTTTCATTTACTTAAACCTTTCGGGCCCTAATCTTTCATATGCCAGAGCTCTCAAAGCTCTTCACCACGTCATCTCGGTCTCGTATTCTCTGTTTATCGGACAGCCAGACCTGCTGAATGGTTTAAATATATTTATGTCTGATACCATATGTTTATATCAGAATATTTTTCGATGTGTGATTCCAGCTGATGGAATCTGCATGAAATTTATAACAAAGACTGACCGTTCCACAAAAATAATATTGCCTACGGATAAAAAATGTCATGTTTATTTATAAAGTAATATATGATTTTCTAAATTGTCCCTACTGAGATTCAATTATGGGTCCAAGGGTTACGGCACCAATAACCTTACTTGCA
Source organism: Sinohyriopsis cumingii (assembly GCA_028554795.2). Lineage (NCBI taxonomy): Eukaryota > Metazoa > Mollusca > Bivalvia > Unionida > Unionidae > Sinohyriopsis > Sinohyriopsis cumingii. The sequence continues at coordinate 49,240,208 of CM068827.1, forward strand.
CGCACCAACCCCCATACCCTATCGACATTGTACACATCCTCAAAAAGGTCTCTCCCTAGATCTTACATTAGGATACATATAATAGAGTGTAATTTTATTTGACGAAAGCCGGGAATGTCACTTCCGCTAAGACAGCTCTATAGTTTTACCGATTTATGTTAATTTTTCTATATATCCCTTGATTTCTGTAACAGGAATGAATGTGTATTAGATGAGAGCTTAATTACTAGGTCGGCAAGAAAATAGTTATATGAGCGGCTATATTCCTCCATTTTTTAAATTGGGATGTGTCGAGGAGGTAAGGCGATTGGCATAATAACAAAGCCAGGTTCGAATCTCAGTAGAGATGAATTAAACATTACTCTAACCTGTATGATAAATTTTCTTTCTCATTATATAATTTCATTATGTTATCTCGCATGCCCATGTAGGATCTCGATATAATACTTTCCACCCTGTCTCATTTTTTGAAGTTCTCTACGTATGAACATACCTCCAAATAGCATGTTAATTGAGAAAGCAAACGGCTGTTAAAATAAACATGATGTGGAGATAGATAGACATGCTAAATCGATGCCCTAACTATACAGACCGCACGATAACGTCGATTTCCGCTGTGCATCGCATGGCGACACCGTGGGTGTCGGGAATGAGATCGTAAACTTGATTTGTATTGATAAAACCAACAAATGTGTTTAACCCTAGTGGTAAATGTAGATGATATCCAGTGTGATATGTTTATTGTTTTGTGTGCGTGCGTGGAAGTTCAGGAATGAAGGAATGTTAACAAGATGTGTTCCGTCTTGATTTGTTCTCTCTCTCTCGTTAATGTCCCCTCCCTCTGCTCGTGAACAATGTTCTTTTGTGAATTTTTGCCCACGACGTCAGTCGAGCCTCTTTTTGACTCATCATACGTTGCACACTGGAAACAACGAACGTACCGACGGCTGATTTGCAATCAGTCATGCTGTACATATTTACATTTGAATTTCAATAATATTTGTGTGATTTTACCGCTACGTACATAAATGTTATATCATTTCATGTAATTCATTGGAAATGAAGGATTTCCATATCAGATCGGTGCTTTAAATTTTTTTCTTCTGAATTTCAGGAACTATCTCAACAAGAAATATCCTTCTTTCATGCGTTAGCAAGTGATAATTGTAGCGCCACTAGTAGGAACAGCAATAGTCTGAGATTCTGACGCCACCCTATGAAGTTTTCAATTATATATGACCACCGTCTATTGAAGGGTGTGTGTGTGTGTGTGTGTGTGTGTGAGAGAGAGAGAGAGAGAGAGATTTGGATTTTAACATAACTTTAACACGCGTTTAGTAATATAGCTACGATGTCTAGTGTGGCAGTTTATAGTGATTATCTAGCACTGGAGCATCATGCCGCAGACACGTAGCAGGATGTCCCACCCAGTCACATTATCCTGACATCAGGCCGACCAGTCCTAATACTAAACTCTTAATACAGAGCGCCAAGAGAGGCAGCTGTTAGTACCATTTTTATATCTTGGTATGACTCGGCCGGGGTTCGAACCCGCGACCTTCCTCATCCGAGGCGGACGCTATAACCAATAGGTCAGCGGTGCAGTCCCATCTATTGAAGAAGAAGAAGAGTATTGGTCGAAATACATACAGTTGGAAGAGTATTCGTCAGAGTTAATAGAGGCAGATTTTGAATATTAACCTTTCCTTAAAACATAGATATTAGGCTATCTGTTGAGGTTGGAAGCATTGCATAACGCTAGACGGCAAGAACAATGACGAGGAGCATATGAGATGGTCATTAACGCGAGACTGGATTAAAATATTCACAGTTTTTTCCATTCCTTGTTCCAAAGAAGAATGCAAAAATATGTTTATATAAGCTATCGCTGGGTAATAAGTATCCAATCCAATTACAACAATATTTGCGGAAGCATTTACTTTGACTGTATATGTAAAGCAACGGACAGACTGAGATATTCATACCCTTGTCTTGGTATGACATTATTTTGTTATCAATTAATCAAATGGAGAAAATGCGCATAACTGCCTGACTTCAAGTGTTTCAGGAATTTCCACCTTCTGTATGATGATCACCACGTCACATTACTCAGGGAAATGGTCTTGAATACAAAAAATATTCTATCATAAATGTATGTATGCGGGTAAAACTCGATAATCTTGTAAAAATAGCAATGAAGTTTCAGTGAACACATTTGAAACTAAAACAAAAACAACAACCAACATTATTTATACTAAAGTGGTTTCAAATTCATTGGGTCTTGGTACGCATCAGACCTAAATTAGTCATTTGAAGGTTCAGGACTTTTATCTAAACAATGTAACATACAGTGTAACTTAAGTCAAACGGATTTCTGCTCTCAGCGTTGCCTCATAATACTGTCAAATGGATGTTCCACAAAAAGAACGACTGACCGTTAGTACTGTTAATCATATGCACAGACATTTATGAAACATACTCTGCAGAGTCAGAATACTGAAATAATATTGTAATTTAATAAAGAAAAATTATCATTGTTTTACCTAGTCGTGGAACCATGAGATATTGTTTACTCACAGTCATCACAGGTACATTACACGTTAGGCTAGTTGATGTCTGGTCACCAATTAGTATTAAAAAAAATTCAGATTTTTCTCTTCATTGTTTTAAAGTCTTTAGTTATACCAACAGTTAACACATTTAATTGCATAAAATGAATCCGAAACATTTATTTCAATGTAGTCATTAAAGTTCATTAGACCTGGACTACTTGACATATCTAATCGTTACCTGGAATGGATCACATCTTTTATTTCCCACGCTGTGTTAGAATTTTTTTCTTTTGAGAAGATCATGCTTTACTATTTTGAGGCATATGCATATTAAGGTTAATCCGCTAATAGATTATCCAAATTTAAGTCTACACGATATATGGTCAAACATATGATTATGCCAATAGGTTAACTAGATATAACCTTACACGATATATGGTAATACAGATGATTATGTCAATAGGTTATCTAGATATAACATTACACGACATATGGTAATACATATGATTATGCCAATAGGTCATCTAGATATAAGGGTGCACCACATATAGTAATACATGTGATTATGCCAATAGGTTATTTAGCTATAACATTACACGATGTATGGTAATACATATGATTATGCCAATAGGTCATCTAGATATAAGGGTACACCACTTATGTCAATAGGTTATCTAGATATAACATTACACAATATATGGCAATACATATGATTATGCCAATAGGTCATCTAGATATAAGGGTGCACCACATATAGTAATACATGTGATTATGCCAATAGGTTATTTAGCTATAACATTACACGATGTATGGTAATACATATGATTATGCCAATAGGTCATCTAGATATAAGGGTACACCACTTATGTCAATAGGTTATCTAGATATAACATTACACGATATATGGCAATACATATGATTATGTCAATAGGTTATCTAGATATAACATTACACAATATATGGAAATACATATGATTATGCCAATAGGTCATCTAGATAAAAGGTTACACCATATATGGTAATACATATGATTATGCCATTAGGTTATCTAGATATAATCTTACACGATATATGTTAATATATATGATTGTGTCAATAGGTTTACCAGATATAACCTTACACGATATATAGTACTACATTTAATTATGCCAATAGGTTATCTAGTTATAAGCCTACACGGTATATGGTAATACATAAGATTATGCTAAGAGGTTTACCAGATATAAGCTTTCATGCGATATAGTAATACACATTATTAAGTATTAACCAGGGCCATACTTTCATGAAAATTGAAAGACGTGAGTTAAAAACTCTTTGTAATGCTCATCACAAGTTAAAAGTGAACAATATTATGTACCAAAGTATGATTCACTTCTGTAATATCTGTAACTGTATATAATAATAATAATAATAATAATAATAATAATAATAATAATAATAATAATAATAATAATAATAATAATTTAAAAAAATAAAAATAATAATAATTATAATAATGAGGACTTTTTTTTATAGCGCCTAATCATTAGAAGCTCTAAGCAATTTACGACATTAGACAACACATAAAACATAAAAAACATATAATGATATGATTACAAAAAACAAACACCATGAAATTAAAAAATATAAAAACAAACATGCTGAAAATATTTAAGGTAGGAAACATTATTAGGTGTTTAAGTTTGTTCTTGCAGTCGAAATAAGTGAGTTTTAAGAGCACTCTTGAATGGGTTCAGTGGGCAATTCGTTCCACGTTGCTGGGCCCTGGTATGAAAAAGAACGTTGTCCATATGACTTCGTTTTCATAGTGGGAATAATGAGTATACGATTGTCAGAAGAGGAGCTGGTTTGTACACATGGGTGAGGTCGAATATGTATGTTGGACTGGAGTCTGTCAGTTAAACGTAGCACAGAGAACAAATTTTGTGTTTGATTCTTGATCGAATGGATAGCCAGTGTAGGGTACAGAGTAGCGGGGAGGCGTGCTCTGATCGTGGTACTCTAATTATGATCCGAGCAGCTGTGTTTTGAACGTTTTGAAGTTTCTGGAGTAGATATTGAGATGAACCCGACATAATTGAATTATAATAGTCCAGTCTTGAAAGTACTAATCAACACACAAGTATTTTAGTGGAATCAAGTGAAAGATATTTGCGAATGGAGATGATGCGTCTCAGCTCAAGATATGCAGCCTTGCATATGTTCATGACATTTTGGTGCATTGTGAGAGTACTGTCCAGATTAATACGTAGGTTTTGTACTGACTGTGTGATTTTAATGTTGGTGTTGCTGATATTGATTGTTTGAAGTAAAGGATGTGAATGAGGAAGTATTTGTGTTGTAACTAGAATGACGTCAGTTTTATCATCATTCATCTGCAGCTTAGTCCATGTCATCCATGATTTCACATCAGAAATTTACGTCTCTACATCTTGGATGGTAGCATCAACTTCTGTAGGGTGGCTAGATTTGTATATTTGGATCTCGTCAGCGTGCAACTGGCGAGACACTGGATGATGATCTATGACCCTTGAGAGCGGCTGAGTGTACAGAATGAAGAGAACAGGTTCAAGAACAGACCCCTGTTAAACACCACAAAATAGATTAATTGGGCTGGGGTGTATTCCATTTGCAGACACAATTTGTGTCCTGTTGACCAAGTAGGACTTGAACCACAGTAAGGCTGTATCATGAATGCCAAATACATGCTGGAGACGGTGAAGTAATATATCATGGTCTATTGTGTCAAATGCTGCAGACAAATCAAGGATGGTGAGGACTGTAATCTTTCCGCTATCCAAAGCAGAGAGAAGGTCATTAACAACTTTTAGATGAGTAGTTTCAGTACTGTGGCAAGGGCGATATGCAGATTGTACATTGCTAAAAAGACTGTTTGAATTTAGATGATACAAGCTAGGATAGAACAACCTTTTCTAAGATTTTTGATATGAATGGGAGATTAGAAACTGCGCGGTAGTTCCTTTAATCGTTATGGCCGAGTGTTGGTTTCTTCAGCAGAGGCTTTACAATGGCAGTTTTGAAAAATGATGGGAATTTCCCGGATGAGAGAAAGGTATTAATAACATCAGTTAGTGAAGGCAATATTGGATCTAAGCAATCAAGTAGCAGTGATGTTGGAATTGGATCAAGTTCACATGACTTTGGTGCACACTTCATCACGATTATAAGTATAAATCCATAGAGATAGGATCAAATGCTGCTAATGGTTGCCGCTGAAATTCTTTATCCCAACTGTACGGTGACGACCAGTCAATTGATATTGTGTTGTCAAGTTTATCTTTAATGGTTTGTACTTTGTCACGGAAGAAATTTGCAAACAGGTCCGGAAGGTCGACTGGAGAGAAGGCAGTCGGAAGTGGTGTACATTTGTTCCTTGACATTAGCGTGTTAGTAGTCTCGAAGAGCTATTTGCAACTGGAACTTTCCATGATCTTATTACTGTAGTGGATTGATTTCGCTGCATGGACTATGTTTGTTACGTTCTTCTTAGCGGCTTCATAGATTTGCTTATGAACAATGAGTCTGGTGGAAAGCCAAAGCCTCTCAACTTTACGGCAGTCTCTTTTACCAGTGCGAAGCTGGTCTCTAATATTGCTATACCAAGGAGAACACGTTTGAATTGATACTCTGCACTTGGTGGCTGGGGCATGTTTGTCGAGCAATGAACGCATGCAGTTATCGAGTTGTTCTGCTGTAGGAGGTAAACAAGTTGTTAGGTTTGCTTGGATGTCATGCATTAGTTTAGTTCTATTTATCATACGAAGGTTTCTCTTAGTAGCAGATAAAGGTGGAGGGTTAGGGACTGATACGTCAAGATGGCATATAATGCAGAGGTGATCTGATGCAAGTTCATGGGATACCAGGGAGAACCGTAGAATATTATCATTATGTCTATGAAGAATCCAGTCTAAAATGTGACCATGTTTATGGGTGAGTTATTTAACTGACTGTGTGAGGTTGAAAACATTAATGGAATCTATGAGTTTTGATGTGTTTGGGTTTCCGGGACAGTCAAAGTGAAAGTTGAAATCTCCAAGAATAATCAGGTTGCCACCTATCGAATTTCCATACTCCAGGAGATTCGGAAACTGCTCCAAAATAGAGATTCAGTCAGCTTGTTTTTTCTACTAGGAGGAGGGCGGTATAGGCATAAAAAATAGACTGACTTTTGTTCCAGTGTGAGTGTGGTTTGGACTAGTTCAAACGATGTGTGGTAGAAATTGAAAGTTTTGGTGTGGTTAAGACGTTTGATCATGGAGTTCTTTGTGATGACTGCTATTCCACCTCTGTGAGAGTGGCGGGAGAACGACTTGATGGAGTAACCGGTGGGTGTTAAATATGCGCAATTGGGCTTATCGCCTGATGTTTTTAGCCATATTTCTGTCAGGAAAAAGACGACGATATTCTGATCGTTGATAAAATTAACTATTTCTGTGGGCTTTTCCAGTGGTCCTACTGACTGGCTATTTTATCTCTTGGATAGTTGACACAAAGGTTGACGATTTAATTGATCTGGATTAGGTTATCTAAATTAACGGTCGAATTTTTAAATTGTTAGGCCGGAAAGGGCATAAGGGAGATAACTGGAATTCTTCTTCCTGTTCTACGCCGGACAGCTTTGAAACATCGTTTCTGTTTTCGCTTCTGTTTACATTTAAGTAATGATGAATGTAGTCCCAGTTCGTTTAGTCTAGATCACAATGTGGTGTGGAGAGCCAAGGAGTGGTCATTTAAAGCAATTAATGATGGTCCATCATAGCATAAACGGGTTGACTGGCGAGTATCACGTGATGGCGGTTAGTTCAGCAACAAAGGACGTTGTAGCAGTGGAGCAAGACAGCTGAGAAAAGTCTAATTGTTCTCGTTTCCAAAACAAGGAGATGAAGAAACACATACGAACTGAACAGCCAAAGCATGATGAACACAATAACGTAGACGAAGACAGACAACAAGCACATATATCATGAAAACGGCACAAAAAGACAGAACAGCTGCTTCAAGCCGGTTAAGCGATAGTGGCCATCTTGACATTAGTATCACATTCTTCCTATTAGTATCACAACAGGAATTACATTCAGAATTCCAGGTAGAGTTACAAAGCCGGTGCATCCCCATCACAAGTTGGTGAACATTCCATTTTAATTTAAGATCATTAAGCCAAATTTAAGAAGTCTTTCAGTGAAAATCCCATGCTGATATGGTCATTCTTCAGGAGAAGAAGTGATAGCAAGATTTTGAAACTGGTCACTATGACAGCCATAGTAGACCACAAATCGACGCCATTTTAATTTCGGACCAGCATGAGAAGTCCTTTGGTAAAATATAATTGTCTTAATTCAGCCATAAAATAGTCGTTGTAAATGTTTCTTTCGGCGCAGGAAAAAATGTTGTGAGGAACGGGCGTAACTACATTTAATAGCTGAATTATCTTTACGCAATTCGAGGAGTTCTATTTGATTAAATGCGATGATTATGGTTCACTTCTTGGGTTTTTTATGTTTTTCATGTTCGTATTGATTAGCAATTCTCTGAGCCGTTAAGTAAACAAACTATGAAAATGAATTAAGTATTACAACAGATATCATTCTAGACTACCATCTTAATTTAATTCTAGCTTCACTAAGAGGGAATCATGATTTGTCGGGAAATTTGTTTGCTTTTAATTATTATCTAAAACCTTCACACAATTGTTTACATAATATTCATTTCGGCCACAGTGATTCCCTGCATAAAAAGAGACATAATACGAATGATGTATCTAAAAGACCTCTAAATCTGCATGGGACCATTGGGACAGCTCAGTTTACCAATCTGATCAAATTCCTTTTAATGCATATTCAGCAAAAACTTTCAGCGTATGCAGTTGGAAACGTTACCCATAAAGTCATGTTGGAGGGCTGTGTTGCGTATATTTGATTTAATTTAATTGTTTGTTTGTTAGTTTTGATTTTTTAAAATTTCCATTACATGTTATTGCAATGTAACTTTATTTACTGGATTTGACAATGTCCAGAAATTCAATTCAGTTCTGATTGACTTGACGGTTACATTTTGTTTTTAAACAACTAATAATAGAAACACTGCATATAGTTTCTGACCTTGATTCAGAACCAGTGATAGTTTTGGTAAACAACTTTTGTAATTTTTAAAAAATTCTTTCTCAGAGTAAGAATTATTAAGTTAAGTCAAGGCCATACTTGGACAACGTGATAATTATCATGTAACAAATTACCATTCCTTCTGGAAAAACGAACTCTTGACATCCATACAGGAATCTGTTTTGCGTTGTAGTTAGTCTTGAAATTGAAATTTTATTTCACTGAATTTCAAGTGATTCTTTTCCCTGGAATTACATAAGTGATCTTACAAAATTCTTGGATAAAACATTTATTGGAAGTTATACAGAATTCAAAACTGGAATAATATTTTATGTGATTCAACAAGAAACTGTTGACACAACAACACTTCACATGTTACAATATTCGTCATCGTCTTACATTTTGGATTTCATCCGGATTCGAACTCAGTTTCATTCAGGACTTTACATTACTAGGACATCTATTTTTTAATTCTTTGATTATTTTTAGATTTGATTTGTAAAACCGTAAGCTCTTTATTTCTTCTCATTTTTGACTTGATATTCTAGAGAAATAAATTATTGGTTAAATTTTACAAAGCTTCTTGTCTTTACTTTTTTTGGCGGGTGCTCTCCCCTGTTTGAACTTTGCAGACCGGTTACGGAGGCCATCCTGCCATATTATTATAGTTGCCTATGCTATAGGTTTTGATTTTGTATGTCGTTTGGTTTTGTAATATTGTATCTTGTATTATATGTTTTTTTAATAAATAATAAACATTTTTTTCTAATCATTTTTCAAGGCATTCATCATCATCTAGTTACTATTCTTCTATCATGCTGTGCCCTTCTCGTCTTTTTTCCTCCTTTTTGCTTTTCTTCTGCTTCTGTTTAATTCTTTAATTTGATCTTCTGTCAGGATTGATTGTTCTAGTTCAGTTGTTTTTGTTTCTTTTGGTGTTGATGATGTTGTTGTAGTCTTTTTAATATGTTACACTGTTTATCTCCTAAGTCATCTTGTTGGTCCTGTCTTTGTTCTGGCTGTTTTTGTTCTTCTTGTTGTATCTGGTCCAATTTGGTGTTCATTGATGCTAGTTTCTTCTTAGTTTCTTCCTTTGTTATTTCTTCCATTCTTTGTTGCTGTTCTTGGGTTTCCTCTTGTTGTTGTTTCTGTTTTCCTATCTCTAACTTCTGTTTTTCTTGTTGTTGCTGAAGCTGTAATTGCTTTTGTCCTAAATGTTGCTGTTGTTGTTGTTCTCTTTGTTGTTGTTTTGGGCGTTGTTTTTCTTTTTGTTGTGTTTGTTTCCCTATCTCCTGTTTCTCTTTTTCTTGTTGCTGTTGGAGTTGTTTTTGTCCAACTTTTGTTGTTGCCTTTTCCCTGTTGTAGTTGCTATGGTTGTTGTCGTTTCGCCTGTTCTTCCTGGTGTTTCTTTTGGGAAAATTTCTAACTGTGCAATGTAGATTTGTTTCTCTTCCGGTTGCTGGTTTAGATGTTGTTTTTATTGTTGTTGTTAAGTTGCTTTTGGATCTCTGGTCTCTGCTTGGGTCTCTTGGTTTATTGGATATTTGTGTGGTGTAAGTCTTGTCCCGCCAAATCTGTTGCACTTTTTGTCGTATACATATCCTTTGTACCGTGATTTCGCCAGGAAACAATGTATAAAAAATGCTCTCTTTATGTCTTTCATTTTGCTTTATTCTATTTCCAATATTCGTATTCCGTTGTAAAATTGTAGTTAGTGGGATAGTTGCTAACCTTGAGGTAACTCTTTTATGTTAAATTTCTTTTCAACTTGTTCAACCACTGCTTTTAGTGTTATTTCAAGAGACAGATGTAACTCCAGTTTTTTTTAAAAAAATTTTCCTTAATATGGGTGAAGGTTTGTTTACAATGACTTTCTCTCCAGCTATGTTTATTTCTCCAAGCGGTAGTATCGGTTCTTTTCTTCTAGGTCTTATTATGTAGTCTTTGAATCCGTTTGGGTTGATGGAGTACAGTTTTTGTATATATTCTGGATTCAGTACCTTCAGCGCTGCCACTAATGTTGATGTTACTGGTATTTTTTCTCTCGGCATTCGTGTCATATCTAGGTCTTGTGTCCTTCTCTGTATGCACATTCTAGGAACGACCCTTCACTTGTTTCTATTCTCCCTAGTTTTTCAGAAATTCTCTTGCTTTTTCAATGCCTTTCCAGCAGCAGCCATTTTTTTCTCGTGTTTCTCGTGCGTAAAGTTCACGGGACGTTTTCCTCTTTGGTTAATATTTCTGCGTTTTCTTCTGTAATATATATTATTATTTTTTCCCGCGTTATTCCTCTACATCATTTCCTGGTATCCCAGCAATTTGTAATCCTTGGTTCCTGTCCTTATAATCTGGTGGACATTCTTGCTGTTTTCTTTGTTACTTTCTTCTGATATTTTTGGTGAGAACTTAGACTCGTAACAGGCTCTCACAGGCTTGCATGAAAATTAGCATATTTACGGTACAAAGGTATTTTTGGTGTTGAAAATGTCTTGATTTGTTGCACAGTTATTACAAGTTAACTGCGTTCAAGGTGTGACACTAATCTTATATAATCTAAATTGCTATCATTACAAATGGTGTACCTTTTCTTGTCATTTTAAAACAGTTTACGAGTTTATTTCACGTTTCATTCAATCTTTTATCGATATGACTGCACACATTAGGGGATTCGTTTCGTGATTAATTATCGGATAAAAATACAATATTTATTAATGCTTGGAGTTATTGAGTATCTTCTTTACAAATGAAACTCCGTGGGCACGACATTCCAGGTGATTTATGACTACATAATCATTAGGGACTGTGCTCTTTCATTTCAATAACTTTTGCATGTCTAGCTGAGATTTTTTTTTATATACAGAATTATTAAATGTAAATATAGTTTTTTCAGACAAATTTTCCTCCTAACACAAAAGTTCAAAAAACAAAATAAAAGAACCCCCAAAGCCCTCCTCGAATGTCTTATATAGCAATTAACTGAGTACATAATAACGTGTTTCTTAAACATGTCACGCTAGGAAAGGGTTACGCTTACCATATACAATCGCTTATAAGACGGTTACAACTGTAATTTGCATAGACCCAGATCTGCCATCGCATCATGAGTTGGCATATCTGGATTTATGCAGTTTGCAAGCAGTAATCAGTACAGCAAACATCACATCCCTGATCTACAGGCGCTTTATGCTACGGCAGATCATGATCTTTGTTTTTTTTGCAGTTTGAATCGACTTATAAGCGAGTAAAGACGGTATATAGACGCAACGTCAGAATAATCTAACATTAATATTTGTCAGGTACCGTATGTAGACGCAATGTCAGAATAATCAAAAGACTAATATTTGACAGGTACCGTATATGAACGTAAGGTGCTTAGAACAATGTACTTGTCGATTTGAATTCCATTTTGAATCTCGACGGGTATAATCCTTATTTTTGGGGACCGATAATCAGGTTTTTAAGGCTTCATTTCTCTCTTTCATGTCGTCACAATAGTTTTGTTTTGTCTTCTTAGTGTGGTTTTGAAATCGCTCTTTGATTTGTATTGTTTCACTATCTGACTTATTATTATTATTATTATTATTATTATTATTATTATTATTATTATTATTATTATTATTATTATTACTACTACTACTATTTTATGAATATTTCAATCAACCTGTCAGTGTATGAAAAAGAACACATACAGGTTGTAGAAGACAAGAGGGAAATTTAATTTGCTTGGTCAAGTTGTTAGGATTACAGAATAATTTAAAATGAATGTATTAAACCATCCAATCAACTCATTCCAGCATGAACTTACGCACACAGCTTCATAGAAAAAGTTCACAGTTTATTTTATCTGTATCAATTTTTCTTGGACAAAACCAGTTTTTAGTATGCTCTAAAGTAGATACTAGAGGTGTACTCAAAGACTGATGAATCTTTATTTTTTTTTTATTACGAAAGAAATAATATGGTTGTTTCTAGCATATAGGATGAGATAGGATTTATGGCACAAACTTTGCCAGAGCATGTGGATTTTACATCTTTTCCGAATCTTCTGTACACAGTGGCACACAGGAAACCGTTCAATTACCAAATTCATAAATTCTACAGCAACTACCTACAAAACCGAAATTTTTAGGTTCCAAATGTAGACACGCACACCTGAGCTGCTACCATGACTATGACCCATTGATTGTAACTCAAACTCCGTTACTTGTAACTCAAACTCAGTTACTTGTAACTCAAACTCAGTTACAAATGTTATGAGATATTTGTTAACCGTTGCATGTAATATTAAAAAAAAAACTGGTTCAAAGAAAGATGAAGACTAACGAAATGCTCGTGTGGCTGTATTTTTTTGTTTGACTTTTAAAATCTTCAGTGGAGCCCAGAGTAGGACCCAGCAACAAAACTCTTACCGATGACTACTACATGGTCAAGTTGTGTGCCAAGTTCGGTAAATTTCCACCAGACAATTATGTTTGCGGACAAAAGACTGAATGGACCGATAGGCTGATGCTATCACAATAGCAGCCATCCCCATGAGGCAAAATGTAGTCGGTAAGGCTGATATCAGAAATTTGAACGTGTCAAACTTAACCCGCTATGCTCATGAAACAAGTATGTAAGAGCAAGGTTTTGATTGGATTTTCTGTCATGTCCCTATTTCATTTTTTTACTTTTATTTGACATATTTTTAACGACGGAGAATCACATTGGATTGTTTAAAACTTTAGGACCTTTTCCCTCAAACAATTAACTTTTGTAGAGAAAACCTAGTGTCATCAATGGACGCTGAAGAGGTATGTCCTCTTATTACAAACAGGTATTCGAATCAGTTTCCATTCCTGCCTAATTCAGTAGCGCCTTAACTGAGAACTTCGAAGCGTTACCCGTTGAAATTATCTTCGTTATAAACAATTGTCAAACCTGGGCTAAATTGGCCATCGTGATGAAACTCGTATGGTTGAACCACTCTTTACAAAACGTGAATGATCTGCATTTTGTCTAAAGCTATTTTACAAATTCACCATCAATGTCTACTGTTGAAGTATCTTGTAAGTGAAACAATATTATGATAAATGTATGACAGAACAAACGCTGGCCATAGTCTAATGCGGAAAGTTGTTCCCCTTTGATTAAGTAGCGACTAGGGCTTTCGTGGAAAGTTGTCCCCCTTGATTAAATAGGGACGATGGCTTTCGTTTGTTCCTATTGTGTTCTTTTCACGTGTTGACCAGTTAAGATTCTACAAGGCCCGTAGCAGAACAGCAACTTTTAAATATGTCACATATGGATTACTTGATGACTTGCTCAAGCACCAAGCCAGAGATTTTCTGGATTTGAATATGTTGGTGATTTCGTATACAAAAGCAAACTATTTTACTGCAAAAATTAATGGATTTGAAATCTAGATGATATTTTGAATGAATTTTGTACATTTTTTTTTAAATTGGCAAATTTTTGATGGTTCTGTTTGAATTGTAGTTCACCCGATGAAAAACCAGAACAGCTTAAGCGACTACACGTCGTTCTTCGTCTGTCATTGCTACACTCCCATAACTTGTCGTTTTTTTAATGGAAATTTGTTTCGGCCAATCAAGCGTTACTTTCATCGAATGATTCTTGTTTGTTCATATTTTTGTGTTTTAATAAACGACAATTTAAATACTGTGGCTGTTGTGAATAATTACTACCTTTTGTTATCATGCAGGACTGAAGGAAATATTTAGAACAATCCCGAATACACGCACACGTGTACATCATATAACATAGCATCTGCAAACACAGGGTTACACATACCTCCTTCTTAACTTGCTGTATGATCGAGACATGCACGCTCGGGTAAGTCAGTCTTTTAAAAAGGCTTGCATAAAAAAGGTGTAATGATTTCCGCTAAATAGATCTCTAAAATTTAATAATAAAAAGGAAGAACTTAATGGAATCGGAAGTTACTATCGCTGTGAACGAGGATATGCAGCTAATATATTGACTAGAGCTGTAACGGCATGTGTCTAAAATCTCGTGTGCCTATTTTCTGTAAGAGGAGATACATAATCTATAAATCCAAAAGTAACCTTTCTGCAATTCGTCCAACACCAAAACATCTCGTAATCCATGCTTGATTGAGAAACTAAAATGCTGATGAAATGAAATAGATGAGAAGATAAATGCATTTGAAATTCACTTCCTAATCATGTTGCCTGCCCGATAACATCGAATACCACTGTGCACAGACTGGTTTCACAGTGGGTGCTGAGCACAAGTTCAGAACTCTGATTTGTATCGCAATAAAATGGGGGTCACGACAACAAATTTATCGCTCTGGGTTAATGCACACGATATGGTATCTGATGCATTTATTATCGTTCAGGAGCGCATGGTATTCCATATAGCAAATACTGTATAAAAACTCATGGTATTCCATATAGCAAATATTATATAAAAACCCATGGTATTCCATATATTAATACTGTACAAGAAACTCAGATATTTCTCGTTGGTTTATTAATTACGATAAATTTATTATCACAGATTTTATCAAATATTATGTAAAACGCGTAAATATTTATTTCTTCATTTACTTTATTTTCTTTGATTTTCTTTTGCATACACTGAGTGACATAATATTATGTTACAAAGACAACGCGTCCTGTTCTTATTCACACTTTACAATTACGAATCAATGCCTTTTCTATTTTAGATTCATTTATTTTGCCCTTGCTCGAATTAAAGCAGTTATTGAGACTAAGTTGATTTCCAACTGGCATAAAATACTAGAAATTATTTTAATAATTACGACAGTGAAGCTCGTATTTAAATTTTTGTATATTTGTTTCGGTGTTCATCATTAATCATCATATAGCTTGAATTATAGTCCCTATGGAATCTTTCTCAATTTCTCACCAGGGTGCAAAACTGCGATACTTTAGACGTTTGCCATGTATGCCTGCAATTTTAGACTTTAACGAAGCATTGAAAACTAGTGTTTATACAGGTTCCGGGCAGATCATAAACTTTTGGAAACGATCTTTGCAATTGGTGTTATCGTGTTTTTGTTGACAGATTCATTAATTTAAGGACGCTAGGATCACATACCCATGTATGACATTGTTTTTGTTACCATTAATCAAAATGAGTACAGTGGCGCATTAACCAGTGTTCTGACATTTCTAGTCCCCCCCCCCATTCCATGTCCAACCTCTTGCTTTAAATTATTACCATTTCTTAAGATGCTTAAAACAAAGAAGTACAAACAATAGTCTTCCATAAGAACTAATTTTATATTTGCTATTCACTGCACCATTCGAATAATTACAATTGTTGTATTCTACGGAGATAAAACTGAATTGACACGAAGTTATTTATTTGTATTCTCTCTCTCTCCCTCCCTCCCTCCCTCCCTCTCTCTCTCTTCTCTCTCTCTCTCTCTCTCTCTCTCTCTCTCTCTCTCTCTCTCTCTCTCTCTCTCTCTCTCTCTCTCTCTCTCTCTCTCTCTCTCTCTATATATATATATATATATATATATATATATATATATATATATATATATATATATATATATATATATATATAAGAGAGAGAGAGAGAGAGAGAGAGAGAGAGAGAGAGAGATAGTTGATAGATAGAGAGAGAGAGAGAGATAGATATGCCTAGTAGAGGTATTTCTCGTAATGATATAGGGGAGGTAACTAAAGACCAGACCACTTGTTTTTGTATTACCATCATCAATTACCTGCCTTGTAATGGAAAGTAAAACCATTGGCTCACTAAGGCAGGGGCTAGCAAAATTTCGTATCCATTTCTTCGTAAAGATTCACGTTGTCAATGCGTCTGTGCACTTACTTAAAAGTCGACTGTTATAAAAAATAATATTACATTTATAGAAATATATAAAATCTCACGAAGTTAAACCCATTAATAATGCATTGTTTCAAGACAGGCACAGTGTTATCCTGTTTATTACACTGCACCGGCAATACAATTTTATATGTATAATTAACTTTTTTTCAGTTTGCTTCAAGGTCACACAATTGATTTCACTTTGAAAAACAAATTTGCAAATTGGCCGAGACCTGTTCATTTTCTTTAGATCAGCGAGCGAGATAATAGTCTCTTAAGATCAGTCATAAGTGTTTGTATCGACGCATTTATTGGGGACAAATTAAATACAAAAGGTCAAATAATTTATACCATGAACAAAACTGAATAGTCATTATAGAATGTCTTTTGATAACGGTTATGTTCATCTTTTAATGACGTCATAACGTAGTAATCGGGGAACGCATGCCTGTACTTGAGCAACATATAGCATATGTTATAGAATCGTATTGCTAGAAAGCCTATGACAAGATTCAGTTATTTATTATGTAAGATCTAAAGTAGAAAGTTATAAGATTTTTAGAGAAATGCAACAAAACAGAATTATACCGGAAGCAGAAATAAACATATATTAGCCCCGCCCAAATCTCAGCACCGTTCGGAAATGTGACAGACTAATAAATGCAAAGAATGAAGAAACATGTCCTCTTTGCATGCCGTCCTGGAGAAGAAACGAGTACTTTTCATCGTGTAACAATGGTTTCCAGATGCGCCACCCATATCATAGACTTAATGAACGCATTCTCTGTTTAGTGTGATGCAATGCTTTTTATGTCGTTTCCAATTAAGTTTATTGGTACATTGAAAAATGAAGACGTTTCAGCTAGAACTGGGTCGCACACTTCACTGAAAATATTCTGCTTACAAATTCCGTGCTTGGTTATGTCCAATCGGAATTGTTGTAAACACGATAAAGCTTTCCGTGGTAATATTCCATGCGCGCGGGCAGTCATGTTGTATTCTGTTAAATAAACAAACAACTTGGTTCTAGTTATAACACAAGTATCTACAGCTTTAGACAATTCATCGTGGTGTGCCAGCACATACATTTTTGATAACCAATGTGCAGTAGAGACAGAGGGCGCTGCATTTGCTTGAACTGTTACTGTTTGTGGAAGATGAAGAATAGCTGTTAACATTCATGGTTTTAAAAGATTAAAAATTTAACAAAATGAATTCCTGACATAAAAATAATAAAATTAAATTATGTTTCCTTTTCATTAATTGATTGAAAAAGTAATTGTTGATGAAATAATTAACGTAATTTGTTACATAAATGATAATTACATGCTACACAGCAACCGCCCCTCCCCCCCCCAAAAAAAAAGAAGAAAAAAGATGATAAGGTAGACCATTTCTGCTCAAATAAATATACCAATTATTGAAGATATTTGCTCACCACGTGACAAATTTGTCATTACAAAATATTTTATCCAGTAGTGAAGAGTCTACAATACGCGTATATGTGAAATCAAACTAAGTGTAGCTTTCAATTAAGCGTCTGCAAATATCTCAAACTTCGTGTACCTTTCACTTAAGCGTTTGCATATGTATCAAACTTCGTGTACCTTTCAATTAAGCGTCTGCATATGTCTCAAACTTCGTGTACCTTTCAATTAAGCGTTTGCATATGTATCAAACTTCGTGTACCTTTCAATTAAGCGTCTGCATATGTATCAAGCTTCGTGTACCTTTCAATTAAGCGTCTGCATATGTCTCAAACTTCGTGTACCTTTCAATTAAGCGTTTGCATATGTATCAAACTTCCTGTACCTTCCAATTAAGCGTTTGCATATGTATCAGACTTCGTGTAGCTTTCAATTAAGCGTCCGCATATGTCTCAAACTTCGTGTACCTGTCAATGAAGCGTTTGCATATGTATCAAACTTCGTGTACCTTTCAATTAAGCGTCTGCATATGTCTCAAACTTCGTGTACCTTTCAATGAAGCGTTTGCACATGTATCAAACTTCGTGTACCTTTCAATTAAGCGTCTGCATATGTCTCAAACTTCGTGTACCTTTCAATTGCATTTGTATGAAACTTCGTGTACCTGTCAATTGCATATGCATCAAACTTCGTGTACCTTCAATTAAGCGCGTCTGCATATGCATCAAAATTCGTGTACCTTTCAATTGCATATATATCAAACTTCGTGTACCTGTCAATTGTATATGTATCAAACTTCGTGTGCCTTTCAATTACACATGTATCAAACTTCGTGTACCTTTCAATTGCATTTGTATCAAACTTCGTGTACCTTTCAATTAAGCATTTGCATATGTATCAAACTTCGTGTATCTTTCAATTAAGCGTCTGCATATGTATCAAACTTCGTGTACCTTTCAATTACATATGTATCAAACTTCGTGTACCTTTCAATTGCATTTGTATCAAACTTCGTGTACCTGTCAATTGTACATGTATCAAACTTCGTGTACCTTTCAATTGTACATGTATCAAACTTCGTGTACCTTTCAATTGGACATATATCAAACTTAGTGTAACTTTCAATTAAGCGTCTGCATATGTATCAAACTTCGTGTACCTTTCAATTACATATGTATCAAACTTCGTGTACCTTTCAATTGCATTTGTATGAAACTGCGTGTACCTGTCAATTGCATATGTATCAAACTTCGTGTACCTTTCAATTACATATGCATCAAACTTCGTGTACCTTTCAATTGCATTTGTATCAAACTTCGTGTACCTGTCAATTGTACATGTATCAAACTTCGTGTACCTTTCAATTGTACATGTATCAAACTTCGTGTACCTTTCAATTGGACATATATCAAACTTAGTGTACCTTTCAGTTAAGCGTCTGCATATGTATCAAACTTCGTGTATCTTTCAATTACATATGTATCAAACTTCGTGTACCTTTCAGTTTCATTTGTATCAAACTTCGTGTACCTTTCAGTTGCATGTGTATTAAACCTCGTGTATCTTTCAATTAAGCGTTTGCATATGTATCAAACGGGTTTTGTAATATTTTCCACACGAAAGTGATGTCTACATTTACAGTGTGCGAGAACAAACGACGAGAAACTGGTTGTAAAGAACTGATGTTTTAAAGTGTGTGTTTCAATGAACAAAAACACGTGAACAAATCTGGACTTTGGTTTTCAAACATATTTTATCGACGCAGTAAAGAAGTAATTAGAGTTGGGCAACACTTTCTTTAGCTCTGGAACAGCCTTCTCCCTGCGTAAAAGACACTCAAACATAACAAATCTAGTTCACTCAACATGTAATAGAAAACCGAAATTTCTTGATGTAAGGCAGAATACGTTGATTCATGTGGAAGCGCTAATATAGGTTTGTTTTCACCAGTATGCCAAAATAAATTAAAACATTCCAGGAACATGGATGTCATACGGAAATTTTGCTGCAACATTTTAATCGCAATTCAGGAGAAAGGAAGAAATGGAAACATTAAATGAACATTTCCAAATTCTCCTTCTGTCACCATACTCTCTATAGTACATATTTGTTTCTCAAAAAAGCAGTATGGAATAATGTCCCCTCAGCTGATAGTAGGAAATAATAATGTTGGTGGCTGACAGAGCGATGCTACAGTTTCATCGTATTTTAGATTTGCAATATAAAAAGGTAACAACTATACAATCTTCAACAAAATTGTGCATACGGCAAATAGAAGAGAATTTATTTAGAGATATTTTTCCACTGAGATAATCTAAACGTTCTTTTGTGTCACACACACACACACACACACATATATATATATATATATATATATATATATATATATATATATATATATATATATATATATATATATATATATATATATATATATATATATATATATATATTTATATATATTTATATATATTAATACATTTTTAACTGCCATAGCTCATTTAATGGTCCCGCTTTAATGTTGCGTAGATTTCCTACTGGATACAATTACTGTCGAAATAGATTCAGGCACGCTCGACAATAATGGACTTCACGAAGCTTGATTCAAGTCGAGCACACCCCATTGCTTAAGTTCGTGATTTTGATCTTATTGTAAATTTAGAACAATTTTGAAAATAATATTCAGGCCTGAGTAAAATAAAAGCAATAGTTTATACGTTATTCCAGCTTAAAGTCTTTATATTTTCAGTAAACAGGGAGGAAAGCTTCCGTGTTTCAGAACTCATGGTACTAACTCAGTTGCTATTGTAAACCTTTACAAATACTACTGTATTAAAAATTCAGTCTTTCAGTTTCTGAGTACTCATGATCAAACCAATATTTATCGGTACAGAAACGTCCTTGATAATAGGTTCTGTGGAGAGAAAACCATATGACCCATGGTATTTTATGGATCTACATCTGTTTGAAACGTGCTTTCAATACGGCACCAGCTGCAGATTTCAGTAATAAGTCATCCAAACTCAAGTCCGTAAAGGGACTATAATTCTATCAGTAAAATAATATATCTGGGTTTTATTTCAGCTACAGCTCTCAAAAGACTCTTTTTTTTATTACTAAAATCTTACTTTCATTATCAACCAATCCTGGCCAGCGAAACTCATATACACTCTGTTTTATCCTCAGTCATTTCTACATGACACTGGTTAACATTCTTCCATTTCATTAGTATCACGAGTCCTTCAGTTGTGAGCGTGCCATATTCAAGACCAAAAGACCCAACCTGGGTCAGCTACAGTGTCCTTGTGGAAGGTACTTTATTCCAAATTACATTGGTAGTAAATAACCTAATTGTACTGCTCTACTGTAAAATACCAAAGGAAACCAAACCAAAACCAGTGACCTTGACTCGGGGGAACCATTTTTTGAAAGCAAGAGGACAAACTGGATGGTTGTTTTGTTTTCTTCATGATGTCGAATAACATAATTTTTCAGACATTTATATCTGAGCCGATTTCATACTTTGTGTGGAAAAGCCTGCCAGTAGCTTCTCGTGGGTCGGTGGTTCTTCCCTGGGTTCTTCCTCCACCATTGATACTGGCCGCCATGTATAGCCTATCTTGTGCTGAAAAATGGCTTTAAACCCTAGAACAACAACAACAACAACAACATACTTTGTGCATTTTACTTCCAGCACTTACATATGAAGCTATGATATCCCATCTAGTCCTATTACCATACCCTCCAAAGTCGCTTCCGAATGTCCCCGTTTGTCTTATTGTTTCCATTTACTACACATTCGGACCAATTAGGCTGGTAGAATTATCTAAATTAGCAATACCAAGCATTGGTCTCTTCTAGAAAAGTTCTCATGTGAATGATTTCGACCGAAGGGATCTCCCACGAAAACCTAAAGGCATAAAAACGCAGCTATTGTCTGTAGATACATAGTGTCGGATATACACTTAATACAATAACCTGCATATAAATATTCTGTTTCTTATTCCTTGTTGGAATGTATATCTTAAATAAAGCAGAAATTTTCACAAGAAAGTACCACGTAGGTTGAAAAAAATTATTGTTATATTTTCTTAATATCAAGATGTCTAAAAGTTTCGGTTCATTGAGACATTGTGCATGAAAATGAAATTTGTTAACACTTGGTTTACTGGCCCTTGACACAAAACAATTCCAAAAATTCATGTAAAGCATTAGATAAATGACAAAAGACAAATATATTATCATATCTGGAACCTAAAAATGCATTTATTATCTGAGATGTGTATGACAGTTTTTTGGAATTTGTTACAAATGACAATTTAAAGGAAAGGAAACACACGTTGCAACAAGAAAAGGTCTCATTTTCATGAGTGAACAAGGTAGAAAATGGGTATTCATATAAGAAAGCCAGATTACGACTATTGAAATACAATATTTATTCAATGTATCAATGCTTTCAGCATATAATTTTATACTTGGTATATGTTATTTCCGTAAATGCATCTCTAAACAGCGGAGAAACATAAAAAATGAAATTCATCTTTCAAAATATTACTACAGAAGTTTACAGTTTCTGTTTTCTGGAGATACTGTCCTGTTTGGTATTTCAAGTCGAAGTGACGATGCTGTCTGGTTTTAAGTACATTAATGTTGTCTAAGTAGAATTGAAACCATGATCTTACAATTTCTTGTATAATATACTTTTCGGTAAATCAGTTAATCGGGAATTCCATTTCTGTACCAAATTGTCATTGTTTTAGAACATGCGCACATTGATTGACCAAAACATAACAAAACAATGATGTTAATAAATCTCGGATAAGAGAAAACCAGTTTTCTCTGGTAGTAAATATCTTTCTGCAATATATTTTAGGTTTTCATAACGTAGAAATTCAGTCGGCCAAATGTGGTTTATAATGCTTTGATTCTTTTGCTCCAACGCTGATGTTTTCGAAGTTTCCCCATATGCAAACTCATTTTGCGTGTACTTTTTTGTACACCAAGTAAAAGTATTCAAAATTAACACGAGATCCAATATATGGCCTACAGCTATAGTCGTAAACTGCACCTGCATTCAAATTACTTTGGAACCAAATGATGTATTTATGTTGCTAAACTATTAACACCAAACCAAACCAAGCAGACAAAGGGTAAAGCAATATGAATGCATGTACATTTAGAAGTGATCATCACCATATTAATTAAAGCAGTCTGGCAATCTACCACCTTTTCTAATACCGTTAAGATCATTCTGTCTTAAGGTTTAATTTCCAACAACGGCGGTGTGTGTGCGTGTGTGTGTTTGTTTGCGTGTGTGTGTGTGTGCTTTCGATTTTTAACGTAGCTTTACCAATTTTTCAGTCTCATCGCTACGATGTCTGCAGTGTGGCAGTTTATAGTGATGTCAAGCACTGGGGCATCACGCCGCAGGCATATAACATGATGACCCATCTAGACAAATTATCTTGACACCAGGTCGACCAGTCATAACACGAACCTCTTAATGCTGAGCGCCAAGCGAGGCAGTTGTTAGTACCATTTTTATAAGTCTTTGGTATAATTCGGCCGGGGATCGAACCCACTACCTCCCGCATCTAACCACTAGGCCACCGAAGGGGTCTCCAATGACGGAACTGTTCTCACTGGACATTTAGCCTTTCTGTAAATCATTTTGGAGAGACCATTATACCGTAATCAGCATATAACAAAATAAATACGTTTAGCACAAATATTTCAACACTATGAAGACATATTAATCTTAATTCTTCTGTTATATATATTTAATTTGCATTGTTTGTTAGTTATTTTTTTAAAAATGTCTTTCATTTCATTACATGCTGTTAAAATGTTAACATTGTATGTTGGACTTTACCTTGTCCATAACTGAGATAATTTCTGCTTGACCTGAAATGACTTTTTAATTTTATTCCGTGTAAGCAACTAATACATAGATAAATTACTGTAGTTGTCTATGGGTATAAAATCCAAATTATTAATAATAGAAGTAAATATGTATTTTTGGTATAGGTATAGGTTTTGGAATTTCCTATGTTTATTTTAGAAAGTCCAGGTTCTGGTTTTTATTTTGTCAACATTATGATCATTCTACAAGGTTATTTTCCATTAGGTAATTTAAAAAAATGAAAATTCTAATTGTGACTTGAGGTCAAGTAGAGAACTATATAATCTTGCAATTCTTTTGATCGTGCTTTAAGATCTAGCACTTTCAAACCGTATTATATGTTGTGTCCAGTATAAAAGTTATGGGTTGGAAATTTTATTTCTTCAAATTGTTGAATTCAAATGATTCTTTTCTTTGGAAATGCAAAAATGCTCTGATGAATTCATGGACAGAGACATTCATTAGAATTTATAATGAATTCAAACATGGAATTACATTACTGTGATTCAACAAAAGACTGTTGAAACATTAACACTTTACAAGCTACCACAGACACATAATCGCCTTCAGTTTCTGGATTTATTCTGGACTTGTCTGAATTTTTAGGTCTTGTGTTTGTAATTCTTTTCACTTTGCATTCCACAGAAATAAATTATTTGTTGAATTTTTCAAAGCTTTTTAACTTTCACTCTTTTTAGTTACTTAGTTTTAGACTCGTTACAATTCTTTTATATATAGTTTATAAGATATGTTGCAAAAAGCAAAATGAATGCGCAGTCCACCTGTCGTACCTCAGTAAAAAAAACAAACAATTATTCATCAT
Source organism: Sinohyriopsis cumingii (assembly GCA_028554795.2). Taxonomy (NCBI): domain Eukaryota; kingdom Metazoa; phylum Mollusca; class Bivalvia; order Unionida; family Unionidae; genus Sinohyriopsis; species Sinohyriopsis cumingii. The sequence continues at coordinate 49,264,864 of CM068827.1, forward strand.
GAATATTCTTCTAATTCTGGGTTTTACGTCATATAAAATAACTAAATAAATAAATAAATAAATAAATAAATATCACATTCATATATTTTATCCACATAATGGTTATATTCATTTTCGGGGCGCCGAGTGGGGGCCGAGTGGTCTAAAGCGCTCACCGTTACGGATCACTGCAACCGCAACTGTCTTCGTGGGTTCTAGTCTCGGGCTCGGACATGATGGGTACGTGAGAAAGCATGCCAATAGTTTCTCGGTGGTTCTTTCCGGGGTTTCCTCGGGTTCTTGCTCCACCATTTATACTGACCGCCATGTATAGCCTATCTTGTGCTGAAAATTGGCCCTTTAACAATCAATAAAATTGATTTAAGCGTTGCTTCGCCTGGGCTCACAATGGATGTCAGGCAAATGATAAGAAACTTGAATTGTATAGGAATTAAATGTGTAACGAAAATAAATTGAACCCTGGCGGCAAATGTAGCTGATAGGCGTAGTATTCATACGACAATTCAATCTTGATCTACTCTCTCTCTCTCTCTCTCTCTCTCTCTCTCTCTCTCTCATTTTAGTGATTGGCTAGAACCTACATTCACTAAGTCTAATTTTATAAAATATTTTCTTTGGAGCACAGGGTTGTAAATCTTTATATTTATTCATTTCTGAACTGTATGTACGCTTCATGTCAAAAAACTAAAAAACCTGTTTTTGATACTGAATAGATGATGTACGAAGTAGCTTCTTTAGACAGTAAAGTTTTAATGTTGTCATCATTTGATTGAGATCTGTTGTACAAGAAGAAGAGTAAGAAACACATTGCTGGTGAAAAGCTGTACAATTACCAGCATTTGGCTGGTATATTAATATTCTCTTAACACTTGGACGATACCAGATTATCTTTTGGGGCAGAACACTATGCAACTTGCACAAGCAGTGATAGAAAATATAGACGTTGTCTCTAAAGTAACACTGAATATGTTATTTCCCATTCCAGGCTTGAACGAAGCATGCAAAACTATGTTTGTGTATGTTCCCACTACATCTGAACTATCCAGTTCAGTCTGCATTATTTGTGTATGTGTTATTTTGGACCGAATATATCAATCAAGTGACACTGTGTGATAGTCAAAAACATATCTTGGTATGACGGTAAGCTGCTTGCCATTAATCAAACGGAAGAAATATACAGTAGTGCCTGTCTTGATGTCTTTCAGGAATTTCCCTCGTCTCTATGATGATAATCACCACGATGGTTTATTCACATAGCTTAGAGTCGTGGAAATGGTCTTTAATGCACAAACATATTCCACAGTAAATGTATCTGTCGCAAGAATCGATGTCATTGTTCCAGTAGCATTGTAGTTCTAATGAACAACACGTAAATTCAAAACATCTAAAATCAGATTAAATATTTTCGGGTAAAGTTTGAATAAAACATATATAAGTGGGACTTGACGGGTTTCACACGAATAAATCAAACCAAACTTCTAGTTTAACGACGACCTGATTCTCATTATCGGAATCCCTTGGTAAGACTAACACAGTGGACTTTCACTACGAAACTGGACCTGTTAGTTTATGATCGTTATTCATTCCGACAGCCATTTATGGAATAGATTATATCTTGTCCACATGAGCTGTGTCGATCGAAGCGGTATAGTGTTTTAGTACAGATAAAACAGTATGTTCTAAAGTCTGTTAAAAACTTGATCAGATGGTAATGATTGCAGTTTTTCATTTACTGATCGACAATACTCCAAGACGTATCAGTGTAAAACTGATGAAATATTGCTTCTAAAAATTATTTATTTAGTTGCGGTGAGACTGCTTTATTCTTTTGTTCTTTAGATTTAGTATGCGTGGAACTCCCTCAAGGAGGTATGCAGAGACTGTCTTTTGGGATTAATTTTGGGCTAAATATGATTTGTCCTAATTGTTATTTGCGATTTAGAATGTTCATTCAGTTAGCCAAACTAATATTTGTTTCAGCGATATTGGTGGACTTACTTAGCAATAAATGCATTAAAACATAATCCAGTAATATTTGATTTAACGGCGCGTTTTGGAGTCCACACTATTTTACTACTGTAATTGTATCTGCATAATTGTTGAGATTATTTAATCTGTCTGTATAAACGTAAGATCAAAGATAAGGTTTTTTCTTTAAACCAAAGCTTTAAGTAGACCCTTTCAATTGTATTCAGCAATGCTGATGGCAAGTTGTCATAATATTGTCACACAATATCCAACTGGAAGCTATCGTCAAGGCTTGCAGAAAAGAAGCACAATGTTGAGAATAAGTCATTTTTGGCGTCGAATAATTTTGGAATTTGGATATTTTTTTTTACTGATCATTAATTGTCTTTATCAGGTAGTGCAATGTTGCCTAATCCAAACTGTTATAGCTGAAACTTTACCAGATTATGTCTACGTTCCGCTAGATCATTCTTTCATACGAGTGCACACTCTAGAGTTTTCATCTGAAGCTTAAAATGCACATTAATACAAGATTTATTGGAAGTAATGAATTGTTTAGTAATATTAAAGTGCAAACAAAGTAAAATAAAAATAAGACCAAAGTAAAAGCCCTTGGTATAGCCTTCCTGGGAACTTATGATTACGTGATAATCTGCGACTCAGCTAGCATAAATTGAATAACTTGTGATCAGCTTCCTCCAGACGCATTAAATGTCAACACAATTTGCCAAGACACTTTTAGTGACTAAAAACAAATTTATATAGAAAATTAAACAGATGCATCTTGTTTATTAGTAATGGCGGATTTAATAGCTGATTGTAATGCGTGACATATACAGGTTTCACGCTCACGATAGGCTTGTGCGAATCTTGACACAAATTGGCAGCAATCAAACAATTAATCCTTGACAGTGGAGTCATAAGCTAGTTATATATACTCTCAGTCGGAACGTGATTTGTTTCAAATTCAAACTGCGAAGCTCGAGTTATTAAAGTAAGGCTAGAATATCTTCATAAGTTGGGTATACAATATACTGAGAATGATACAGTTAAATTGTGCGTAACTCCTTCAAGTGCACATTTGGTTTCAGATAGTTTTTATTGATACGCTCAGTTTGTTCATTCATTATTCAAATATATACAACCAATTCAGATACTATTTCCAGAACTAAACAACAAAACAAGACTGAAGGCATTTGTAAAATTCTCGTAATTTGTTGTTGTTGTAGGGTTTAACGCCATTTTTCAGCACACGATAGGCTATACATGGCGGCTAGTATTGATGGTGGAGGAAGAACCCAGGAAAACCCCGGAAAGAACCACCGACCCACGAGAAGCTACTGGCAAGCTTTCTCACATACCCACATTGGCTGCTTCTCGTAAGTGGATTTTGCTAGAAACAAGACTGGGTCCAAAGCCGTTATTTTAAATTCTTTATCGTATAAATTTATATAGAAATATGTTACATAAAGTATATATACATGACGATCTACAACATCTTAAACACCCTTAAAAATACTACGTTGAAGTCCATTTGCATCCGAAATTAGATCAGATGGGTGGGTGGGGGGGCCTGATATAATCCTGATATCTGTATAATTGCGATTTTTATTGCAAAAAAACTTGTTTATTTGTAAAATTGTAAGGAAAGATATTCATTTATCAACCTTGATTTAAGAAACAATGACTTGAAAATAGAGATCTATTTTTATAAATAAGCATCTGTTTTCAAAGCTGCAATTAAAAATTAAACTTCTCAACTGCGAAACAATGATTTATCTGTTGAAGCTGATATCTCTAATAAGACATTGTTGCAATTCGAACTCGAAAAATAAACAAGAGTCTTCTTGTTTCCACCAAAAGAAACCTGTTAACCTGGGACTAAAGTACTCAAGCCTTTCACGCAGCCATGGACTGCTGACGCCTGTGGTGATGTGGAGCGTTACTGCACATGACACGCGCCACTAAATGAGATCTGTATTGTGCAAGGTGAAGACTCGTCTTTCTTCGTGCGTTGTAGAAAGGAGACAAAAGGATATCTTATCTTTTTCAGTCTATTATCTAGTTTGGATCCTTTGTTCTCAGAGAGTCCAGAAGTTGTGAGATTCTCGTTTGTTCCTGATTCTCAAAGAAAGTTTACATTTAAAACACTTATTAATTTTTACATTTAAAACACTGATTAATTATTGACGTCAATTAAATTGCGGGACAGAACACACAGTCAGGATGAATCTACATATAACCAGTCTACTATAACATATATCTTGAAACAAGATGTTCATGCTGTCAAAAATTGTTGTTTTACACACAGCGAAAATGCAACGAGAGCAATTTAAACAAAGTGTAGAGTTACCTTTCTGCCATACCCAGTAGTCAATGTCAGCGGGTGGGATTGTAAGTGTTTTTCATCAATTTGTACACAACTAGCGTGGAAGCAGCGGGGAAGCACTTCAAGCCGATACAAGATACGAGTAAAAGACGTATGTAAATATAATTTCCGAAAGGAAGTACAGCTTATGTTTAAGTTTCAGCTCTATAATTGAGTGACATTGCCTTACATAGACTAACATAAACGGATACAAAACGAAGCGAAAAAATGACAAAGATTTATGTTATGTGTCCAAAATGACCAGATTGCTTTAACCACAAACACATACTGAAAAACTGTCAATCTAAGATCCAAATAGCAATTCTGCAAGTGTGTCAGTTATTGTGGTCTGATATTTTAACGATATTGTGGCCATGGAACCAGAGTACGCCATAGTGTTTCATAAATCCTGTATGACTCATTATGTCGTTATATAAAACAATTTGTAAAATAAGATTAATATTGGCTTCATGTGTATCATTTAAAATAGAATATGTATTTGGTGAAAAATTAAAGGGTGTTCCGAAGATAAGCTGAGTGTTTATAAAATGGGCTAATGGCTGTTTTCAATATAAAATGATCTAATGGCTGTTTTTAGTATAAAATGGGCTAATGGCTGTTTTCAGTATAAAATGGGCTAATGGCTGTTTTCAGAGCACTCTAGTTACAATGCATCGTAGAGTAATTTACAAAACTAGTATCAAGATATTCTAGATTGTTATGAAAGTGATATGTTTTGGTATTGATATAGCCGTTTCAGATGTAATTTTACTATTTATGAAAGTGATATGTTTTGGTATTGATATAGCCGTTTTAGGTGGTATTGATCTAGCCGTTTTAGTTGGTATTGATATAGCCGTTTTAGTTGGTATTGATATAGCCGTTTTAGTTGGTATTGATATAGCCGTTTCAGATGTAATTTTACTATTTTTAGGATTGCTCCGCTGGCCTAAGTCGGATGCGGGAGGTCGCAGTTTCGAACCTCGACCGAGTCATAACAAAGACTTCTAAAAATGGTACCATCAGCTGCTCCGTTTGGAGCTCAGCATTCAAAGATTAGCGTTAGGACTGGCCGGCTTGGTGTCAGGATAATGTGACTAGGTGGGACACGATACACAGTCTGCATACGTCGTAGCGATTTGAATGAACATTTTTTTTAAAGCTACGTTAAAAATCCAAATCTCTCTCTCTCTCTCTCTCTCTCTCTCTCTCACACACACACACACACACACACACACACACACACTATGTTTTAGTAGTTGGTTCCATAGGTATAAAATATACTCCAAGGAAAGACAGACAAACAAAGAGTGTGATTCAGCACTTTCTAACGTTCCCAATAACAGGCCATCTAAAAAAGGTCAGTACGATGGATTGCATCTTTCACCAAGGTCACCAAGATTCATGATCACTTAAGGCCCAAAACATATAATAAAAAACGCTCAAGGTCGCAGGACGCTTAAGACGAACAGTTCCATTTCACTAATAATGATTATTATCTAAAACGCATGTTTTCTAAAGAACTGCCTACATGGCCGCGAACCGCATATTGTGAAGGACTGGACGCGTTGGACACGTTTGACTTAATGGTCAAGAATCCAAACTAGACGGACTTACAGAATAAATGCAAGAAGCTTATTATAATGTATTGTCGCTCCAATATATTTAAATCCATACATTTTTTAAAATTTTATTTTCACGCAATAAAATTTGACTATATAAATGGCTTATTAATAATTATCAATATAATAGTTATCTGTATTAGGTATGTAATTAATTGGCATTGCCTTACCTCGACTAACATAAGCTGATAAAATATGAAGCAAAAACAATTACAACGATATATGTGTTGAAAATGACCATACTGCTTTAACCACGTAAGCTTAATTGTCCGCCTGTCTGAAAAAAAAAGACATAAATCATTGGATTTTTTAAAAGCAAAAGCTTAATATGATTTGCTCCTAATTTAAATGATAATAATTCCAATTTTAAAGGGAAAAAACCATATAACCACGTATCATTGGAGAAGAAAAAAACATAACCACGTATCATTGGAAAAACATAATCACGTATCATTGAAAGAAACATATAATCACGTATCATTGAAAAACAACCACGTATCATTGAAAAAAAACACACCCCACTTATGATTGTAAAAAAACATAAACACGTATCATTGGAAAAAACATATAACCATGTGTCCTTGGAAAAAAACATAACCACGTATCATTGGAAAATCTTATATGTGCAAATGTGTCCCTTTATTATACATTCATGTATTATCAGGAAGATAAGAATTTGTTTTTAATATCCAGATAATGAATGAATAACTTCAGTTATTTGCTTAGATAGGGATAATACACTGAATACTACTACTACTACTACTAATTACTAATAATAATAATAAATAATATTAATAATAACAATAATATATGTATGTATGTATGTATGTATATATATATATATATATATATATATATATATATATATATATATATATATATATATATATATATATATATATATATATATATATATATATATATATATATATATATATATATATATATATGTGTGTGTGTGTGTGTGTGTGTGTGTGTGTGTGTGTAGATATATATAGAATTAAAAAATAAGTATACATATATTTAATTGAAAAATAAGAACTTACGGTTTTAAGAATCAAATCCAAAAATAATCCAAGAATAATCTACGAATAAAAGTTTAAAAGTCCTAATAATGAAATGTTCTAATTATTCAAGTTCGAATCCCTACGATGAATCCAAGATGGAAGGCGATGACATATGATGTATCCTGTACAGTATTGTTGTATACAGTTCCTTGTAGAAACACAAGAAATAACACTCCAGTGTTAGAAATCCGAATAAATTTTTAAAGAAAAGTCTTTGTTCCAGGATTCTGTATGAGCACTCAAATATTTCCAGGAAAATTTTTTTAATCCTTTTGTATCCAAATAATTCGAATAAACATTAAAATAACTCCAAACTGCCACAACAAAAGAACACCTTCACATCAAGTGTTTTACGCCCAGACTAAGATTATTTCTCTGAAACAACGGTATAAAACCTGAATACTGCGCAAAACAGATGCCCAGATGAAGGTCACGTGATCATGGTTACATCATGTAGTCTTAACGTGGCCTTGACAAAAACTAATCATTTTACTCTAAGAATAAAATGAAAAAGTAGTTTACTTCACTAAAACTATTTGCAAGTTTAGGGTCACGTATCAAATACAGCCTCAATCTCACCCATATTACTCACACAATAAAATAAATAAAAAAAGAACTTGTTCACGTGGCTGTTACCAATTTTGAATTAAGGTCGGTAACTTGGTCAGCTTTAAGTGTTTACAAATGAACATTCAAGGTCAACCTATGTTCTGGAAAAATTTCCAAATCAAGTAAACAAGATCATATTATATATATATATATATATATATATATATATATATATATATATATATATATATATATATATATATATATATATATATATATATATATATATATATATATATATATATATAATTCTCTGTTAGAAATTTCGCTTTTTAACAATTTCTTCTTTTTTAAAATTCCCTTAAAGACGTTGTTTTACTGCTACGGTAAGGATAGTGCTATTATTATTATTATTAGTATTATTATTATTATCATTATTATTATTATTATTACTAAATGGCACACTTGCAATCAAAGCCAATTTAGTTTCTCGGTATTAGATGTTTGTTACCGAAATACTATATGCCGCTGTTACTTTTTTAAGCTGAAGTATTGTTGTCCAATACTCTAAAAGCGTCTGCTTCATTAAAGTAGTTCATGGAAATTTTCTAGATGCAGTATCACAAAAGTGTGAGCGAGAAAGAACTCTAACAATATTTTAATTTTAGACAAGCAAGGCGAAAGAGTGGAATCAAACGAATACTATGATCTACCGGCAATTCTAAAGTGAACAATATCTTTTATAGAGAAATAACATCCAGACAGGTAGTTCTTTTAAAAAAAGCTATGTCTTTCTCTCAGTTGCAGAGAGACATATATCAAGCTTCATCTGTGAGCTGGATATAACAAAATATTCAGTGATATTATTGGTTGTAGTCTCAGGAAAATATAACAATATACTCAGATCTAGTGTATCAGCACAGTAATATTTACATGTATAATAAAAAGTGACAAATGAATACATTTTATCACGAAATGGAGATTGTTCCACTTATGATAGATTGTTATATATTTAAGTGTACATGACAATAGGTATCCCAGATACATGACAATAGGTATCCCAGATACATGACAATAGGTATCCCAGATACATGAGAATAGGTACCCCAAATACATGACAATAGGTATCCCAGATACTGCTTGATAACCCTTATGAGAGTTTCGATTTATCAGGCTTGTTCCCAGTCTGGATTTATTACTCTTGTTTTCTGTCTGGATTTATCAATCGTATTCCAGGTCTGTATTTACCAATCTCATTCCCTCTCTGGGTTTATCAATCGTATTCCAGGTCTGGATTTATAAATTGTATTCCAGGTCTGGATTTATCAATCGTATTCCAGGTCTGGATTTATCAATCTTGATTCTGGAAAAGTTTCACATTTACATGGACTATTTTTCAAATATGATTTTTCTACTTGTTTGGATTTTTCGTTCACAACGCAGCCAATTTGAAGTGCACATACATGTTTAATTTTAGAGGTTCTCTTGTATTACCTTAACAGATCAGTATTTCTGTCCGAGAAGATGAACGATTAGTGCTCATGAATATTTATTTGAAAATTAATTGTAGTCAACATTTAAAAAAATATTTAACTAATATGGCTATTAACAACAAAGTCGTTTTTGTATATACTGTTTTGAATTATAATTATTTTAATTTTGAAGAAAAAAAAAAGAAACAAAGACTCCTTTATGACATGATTGTACATGACTATCAACAGTCATTCCTTTGGGATCTAAATAAAGGTATATACGTGTTTAAAGTAAATATACGATGTGATAAAGACAGGATTTTAATTTTGGTTACGTTTTGGAAAAACAAACAAACAAACAAAAATAAGAAAAATCCCCCCCCCCCCATGCTAAGCTATGCAATATTGCAACATTTGTTTAAAGTGATTTTAATAAAGCATTTTCACAGAAACTCCACCAAGAGTTCCGAAATCTAAGGTAAGAAAATGAAAAGACTTAAGATTTTACCAAGAAGACCAAATTCCACTATGTTTATGATAGACTCGTGAAATGGTGATCTGGTCAACATCCATAGAAGTTTAGAATTTAGCAATTATTTCCCTTTGGGTCATCGCTTCTGAAATGATAAACAATATTTTTAAAAAATCGAAACCAGAGGAAAAGAAATATGAACTGAACACGAATGCTTGTAATGTAGTTTTGTTACAGAAATCAAAAGTAATAGATAACCGTGTAACGCTTCGAGTCAGCATGCAACAAGATATGTATATCGGGTAGTTTTAGCCTGCGTGCTAATTGACAACAAAGATGTTGCTATGTAGTCATTAAGAATTCGTTGAAGGTCACGTTTAACAAGAGTCTGTATGTAAGCATGTAGCACGATGCATGATTAAGTGTGGGCTCAAACATGCTCTTTTACATCAATTTATGCACGACAAGCATGGAACCCGCAAGACTGCATTATAATGTCAGATACATGTAAATGACAGATTGAAATATAATTTTTGAAACAAAATAGCATCAGGTTTGCATTCAAACTGTAGTTATAATTGATCAGGCACAGTCAAGACCGTATAAAGAGATTATACAAAGGTTAAATCTGACAGATACATAATGTATACTTAGAAGTACAGACTGCATTAACAACGGGGCATAGTGAAAAGCTATTAGGTAGAGTTGTCTGTTGACGATCAAACTAGAGGTATTTTTTTCTCAGACATGTTTTAACAATCGAGGGATTAAATATATTAGTTATGAAGTTTGTAGTTAAGATTATAAATGTGTCATTTGTAGCAGTATTTTAAATCATCAAAACACGGAACAAAACATGAAGTGACTTCCAAATAATCATAATTCGTTTTTGTGCAAGATAAATTATTATTTTTATCACCAGTGCACCAAATTAATTTAGAAAATGACTATGAGCAAGCCTAGGAGACACAATAAATGCACTTTTACATAATCATGCAAGTAGGGCTGTTATGTAGATAGGCAATGCGAGTACACCTTTTTAAATCTCAGGACTGTTTTATTCATTATAGTGGCAATTAATGGCAAGTAAATAAGTCACTTCCAGAAAGACTGACAGAATATCCAATAAACTTTGTAAAGCACAGTATGCATGTATGCATGTATTTATGCATGTATGTATGTATGTATGTATGTATGTATGTATGTATGTATGTATGTATGTATGGATGGATGGATGGATGGATGTGTGTATAGATGTGTGGTATGTATGTATCGTTATATATATATATATATATATATATATATATATATATATATATATATATATGTATATATATATATATATATATATATATATATGTATATATATATATATATATATATATATATATATATATATATATATATATATATATATATATATATATATATATATATATATATATATATATATATATATATATACACGAAGATTGATTTATTTTGTGTCGAGTTTGGTCGTTCTTTGCTCTCTGATATTCAAAGGATCAGCCCCAGAGACTATCTAAGAGCGTACTGTCTTGTGCAAGATCTTGTATTTATCACACGTATAAGCACCAACTTTCAAATATAAACTACACAGTTATACAAACAAGGTTTGGGGTTAACAGTTTGTTTTACTTTTTTTGCGCATTCTGAGTTTCAACGAAGTACTTATATTCGGTAATTTAATTAGGGCACGGTGTTTCAGGTTTCGTTATTTTTGACAATCTTAATATGACTTCTGTCAGTTCCAATTAGTTCCGGAAGGAGTTGTACATATACGTGACTGGTGTCAAATTCAACATCCAGCTGCGATTGGATGTAGCGTTCGAGCGACCACTAAGGATTAGTGTTCAGGCTTTAGGGTGTGGTTTATGCAAAAATGTTGCTTTTCGGCTACGCATAAATTTCATCCCCAGATACCCTCATGCGATGTGTAAGCGTCAAGAAATAAAACTAAATAGGAGACAGTATACCATACAGTTTTTAAGGCTACCCCCCCCCCCATGTGACATTTATTTTGTTGAAATCAATTTTCCCCTTTAGCGTTACTCTTAACAAATCTTGCAATTGTACCATTGTTTTCATTTCTACACACCATCACCTTCCGACCCCCAATCAAGCAAAAACAATCTATCGATTTGAAAGTATCATCATCATGTATACATTCTTTGTGCAAAAAGGCGTAAGCAACAACACAAGAGACAGCGTATCATAAGGAACAACACGAGAGAAGGCATATCGTAAGCAACAACACGAGAGAATCATAAGGAACAACACGAGAGAAGGCGTATCGTAAGCAGCAACACGAGAGAAGGCGTATCATAAGGAACAACACGAGAGAAGGCGTATCATAAGGAACAACACGAGAAACACTTTGTAAACGTTTTGTTATTACGACTCAAGCTCAGGCAAGAAATAATTAGGGTATGTATACTAAGGTAAGAATGGGAGATACTATTTTATTGGTAAAGTATTTTTGTTCTTTAAGCACAAGACTGAATAAATTACATCATGTTATAATCAGTGGAAAGTTTGATGTTTACATTTGTTGCTCTTGTCTTTGCATGAATCTAAATTTGTCGAGAACATACACTTCTGCTATTTGTTCGTTTCATGTTTGAAAAATATATTTTTAAGAAAATGTATCATTTTATCTTCTCCTTTAAAACACTTTGTCTTGCCGTCCTTTTCCTGCCTCAACGTTAGCAGCCTAAAATGTTTGGACACTTCTACCATCGCAAACAATGTAACTCAGTTTTTATTTAATCTTAGATAATGTCACATGTGCTCTTAGTTTGCTTTCTTTTTTATTAGTCTTCTCCTTTTCATTGTCAGATCGCTACGCTTCTCTTTGGTACAAACGTAAAGCACACAATCGCTTTTATTTAATGAGCTGCAATCATTTTATTCTCTGGTCAATTTAAGAGGTCATGGGCCATGGCTTGTCTAATCAAACAAAATTGTTGGCAGCTGCATGCTTACTTCAAGACTTCAAAAGAAGCCTATTTCATGTTTCATCGTGAATGGCCATCTTGTGCCAGGTTCATGCCATAAAGAATTGTTAACAAGAATCGTGTTAACATATCATCTGTCAAGCATGGACTAAATTTCTCCTAAAGACTGTCCATCGTTTTGATAATAATTCCAGTAAGAACTGACGGTGTTCCCGTAAAAACTAATTTTTCGGTCTATTTCTCCCCTATTTCAAACGGAACTCAACATCCACTTCCATAATAGAACTCAAAGGTTGAATGAAATAAATTATGCAATTGTTACGAATAGCTTTTTTGCCTTCTTCAAAGGAAACTTATTTCGAGTACAAAACTTTGCACAGAAACATTATTTCCTAAACTTTGTCCGATATACTGAGAATGTTTGCATGTAATTGTAGTCAACTAACCGCTAAATTGGTTCCAAGAGTCTTTCTAATTTGGTATTTTTTAAAAGTATTTAGTTGAGGATGGCTTAGATAAACATATGGTGCAAGGATGACGCAGAATCATGCCACGTGTTGGACAGAATAGCAAACATAGTGCAACCGTGTCTTCATTTCTGGCATTCCTGACTCAAATAACGCAGATTGCTGAACATGGAGAAATCGATGTAGGTAATCTTTCTAAAATAGACTTGTGTTTTCTACGAAAGTGTAAAAGTGTGGCATACCCTTTTGTCGGCATTTGGTTGAAGCATGAATATATTTTAGAAAACAAGAAGACTAAAGTTTACATCCCACGTCGTAAACTAACAACAGGAACTTTCGGACGTAGAGATAGTGTGGACTTCTTCCACTATGTACATTCCATAAACGTAAATTACAATATAATTACAAACTGAGCCAGTATTGCCTCTCATTGTATTAGCTCTATAATGGAGGATAATTTATCTGATAAGAAATAATCATGTTGAGTATTAATAGAGGAAGAGCTAATTTTGGTGTAAGTATTAAGGGATGCACTTATTATTTAAGGAAAACATCAGGAGCATAACCAATGCATTGCAGTTTATCGGTCTCATAAATTAAACAAAAGTTGCTACTTGATCTAGAACGGTTTACGGGCATATATTTCAGAACAAGATGCGAAATCGTCACGAACTACAAAGATTGCCAGGAGTAGGAAACAAAGAGGCAGTCAATTATGAAAATTAATAATGACCAAAATATTCGAACAACGTAACACTGCAGTTATTTCCAGCAGTGAAATTAAATCAGAAGTAAGGTATTTGAAAACAACGTTATTACGATTATTTAAGGTATCTCAGCGACAACAACACCAGGTAAATTCTCAGATCATCGATATTTCCTCGATTTCTTTGATAAGCAATTATAGTGTTAAAATAGTCTTAATACAAATCAATGCACCTAATCAACTTTAAAAGCGAAATATGCATACTGAAAGTAAGAATCACGTACATCTATGTCAAGATGTTTCTTCAAAGCAATTCTCATCCGTGATGTTTCTTTCATAAGAAGCCTTCAACATGAGGATCTCGGACACTTAAAATCCACCATTCGGCCTTCTTCTAAAGACTGAACTTTCATGAACCCTTTAAGATATGCTCTTTTCAAACAAGCAGCATTTGCGATCTTCTTTCACACAAATGTTATAATGTATTCTAGGAAGAACAATTTCTATGCTGATTATTGACTTTGCTGTTCTAGACTCACATGGTCCGGAGCCTAGAAAACGAATTTATTTTCAATCCCTATCTCAAATAATTCAAAACGCAAACATTCAAGCGGTAGAGCTTACCGTGTAAATCTTCCGACATTTGTTAAAAAATGGATGACAAATAGATATGAACTATATAACTGTACCTGGCATTCCTCTCAAGCTCGTTAGGTCAGTGCCGTATTTGCACAGATGGTATGTTCTATAGGTTTCAATTACTTCTATTGTCAATTCAAAATGCAATGAATAAAAACTTGGAACTGCGTCAACTTTTCATGGTTGACTCATTGTAAAGTGATGAACCCTAAACTGTTCATCTCTTGAATGCTGGGTGTTTACTTGTGAACATAACACTGGACTTGCCTCAGGTGGAATCGAGACATTATTATTTGTGTTATTTGCTATCGCTAAATTGAGAGTCACACTTATGCAGATACATTGCGTGAAATAGCCATGGTCGTGCAGATAAATTTTCAATCAAGCATATAAGTTTTCAAAATATTATAACTAATGATAAAAATATTTATATCGCGGTTTTTGAAAAGTTGTTGCAATGCGCATTCATTCACAATATTACTCTAAATTTCAATTTTAAGAAGACTAAACTAACGCACGACGAAGTTCAAAGGTCGCAGGGCGGTGCTATATGCGCATCAATATTGTTATTGTGTAGTGATAAATCTACGGTTGTGTATTTCGTTTGGGATACAGCATAAATTCAACTACTTTGTTTCGTGTAGTGTATTTATTATAATTAAACATTTTGTGGAATAATATTATGAATATATGATTAAAAAAATCGTTACTGCATTTATATGGGAAAAAATATGAGCACGTTTTCTCCGATGACTACTTCACTCCCAAGGTCGTGCAGTATTACTCCAAAAAACTCGTTCATATTTTCCCATACAAATGCAGTAACCTATAAATATAAATGTTTATATCATAGTTTCATATTTATGTTGCACTGGTTTCTTTGGACTTTTTGACATGGAATGAATAGAAATTGAAAACGATAATAATTTAACCAATGTTAGAAGAGAAAAAAGAAATAGGCCCTGTCACAACTGATTTTTATCAACCCCTCGATATTTAGTAAAGGGTGCTTTAGATTTTTCAACAAACCTTTCCGTGTTAGATCGCTAGTATCATGGTGGAAATATAGACTCGTTTATGGGTATTTACAACATTGAATTTAATTTTTAGACGGTTAATTCAGCTTCAGTCTGAACTTCCGTTCTAGTTTGTGTCCATAATCAATACTAAAATATCTATTGAAAACAAGCAAATTTTCCTACGTTTTCAATACACAAAAGCCATTATAAAGTAATAATTTGGTCTTATTATCTTGTGAGATATTAGATAAAATGCCACCATTGACTGCAGGTCTATCGTAAATGAAACTCTAGTTGAAGTGTGCTTCAGACAAAGCCAAACGATGTTCCTCAGATTGGAAATGACGTTTTTAACTCTGGAAAAGACAAATACAAAACAACGTAACAATTAGGAAAAAAAAAACAACTACTACTAGTACTGCTACTAAAACAAGTACTATTACTACTGCTGCTGCTGCTACAACACCTACTACTCCTACTATTATTATTACTATTGATTTTATTATCACTACCAACACTAATATCTGATCTATAATGGCACAAATCTACTCTAAACAAATTAGACCAGAACAATCGCTCGTTACAAATGTTAGATAACGAAAAGCTGCATTTCTTTTTCGCAAATGTCAATTTATCAAGATTAACGTCAACGCTAATAAGTCCTTTGAACGTCACGTCGTTATCATCTATATCAATTTTTAGACTAAACTTTAGAAGATAGAAGTACAAATATGGATTTTCCCCAACTGATGGAAATGTCCCTTAACGTCTTTTGTAGTGTATCCTTTCCGTGACATATGCAACCCCACAGTCATAAAAAAAATAACTGGAGCGATAAATAAATATTTTCATTCTTGCAAACGAAAATTCAGTGCGGGTAACAAAAAGAAAAACTATCTGAAAATAATACGTTTTTGACCGTGAAATTTGTACGGAGTAGAAACTTTGAAGGCATAGAACGGATGTCAGAGATACTAATTTCTTCTCAACACCTGTAAATTAACTGCTAATTGAATTTCACAGATTCCTCCATGCTGCTAGGCTTTTACGTTACGTTACAATGTCTTTTAATTAGCACTACAAATAGATGCTCCTGGTTGCAAATGCATACTTTGTCTTTGAATGATGATTACAACGTGCAATGTGCGCCAGATAATATATGATCCTGCAAGCTGTGTAATTTTGACTGACAATTTATACATGCCCAGTTAAGAACAGATGCATTGTGAACACAAATATTTACAATGTTTCGAAATGTCACATGAGCAAAATATCCAAACACTTCATTGTATATAACTTCCATCAGCTTTCAAGGCAAATAAAATTTGCATTCTTAATAGAGATGGAAGAAGACGTGCCACCCAAATTTATCAAACGTTGGGAAGAATGATCAACAAATATAAAATAACATAATAAAAGCAATTGTCCATAAGTATAAACGATGGGAAAAACCATCCAAAAGTATAAAGATAATTATAACAAAAAATGCAAATGTGTGCGCTTGACAATCCAGAATAAAACGTAAGGTATGAACTACATCTAAACAACGAACAAACGAATTCAGAAGTTTTTACGAGTATACCCTGAGGTATTAGTAGAAAGAAAACATACATTTGAAACACATTCATTGTCTTTTCGTATACTAAGCCGTTGAGTTACACTGCTAGATTGTATCCGTGATGAACACTTTATGATTGTATCCGTGATGAACACTTTATGATTGTATTCACATATTGATTGGAAGACTCTCAAAACCGTTCTGGTGTTTATGTATCTTTTCGTGCAACTTGATGATCGATAAAGGTCGTTTCAAGGAATTGCGACAAATATTACTCATCGAAAATATTTTCTATCCATTAGAAGCAATGGACCTAACAATTCATCATTGAGAAAAAAAAGAGAAAAAAGCACATTGTTCAAAGTCATAAACTGAATGCTACTTATATCGTAAGTGAAGTTATGAAATGAATTGAATATAATTACTGTTAGCTTCATTAGATTCAATTTGAAACAACTGTCAAATGCAATTGCATTCTCTGCACGAATAGCTGGTGTCAGCGTCAACGATGTTCTTCTGATTTTCCATAGGCTATGGACGACTAAAAAGCGGAGAAAGTAGTTTGAAAATACATACGAATAAATTTTCATAATGTAGGGTGGCAGTTTTATTATTTAAGAATCGTCTGTTTGTAAGTTTTTATAAAAAAAAATTTTAAAAATTTCATTACATGTCAAAGTAATGTAATTTTGTTTACTATGAATTTTATATGTTCCAGAAAATTCAGTTGGACTAGAATCTTTTCATAAATACCTCATAAAAGAAACACCGTTTCGATTTTCGTCTTAGTTTCCGACCTTGATTCAGAAATCACTGAGACAAGTAAACAACTTTCTATTTTTATTTTAATCCCGAGTTTAAAGATTGGTTTTTATCAAGGTCATGCTGGTAGTACATGATTTTAGATTATAAACAGCCTTATTTCGCAATTATGGGTTTTCCGAAATCGCGCAGTAGTTAGATTTATTACTGATGTTTAGAGAGATATTTCTTAGTATGGACTTTTACCTTGGACACTGGAAAAAGTGTTTGTTTCTGACCAGTTTGAAGTGATATTTTACTTTTTATTCAAATTATTTGGATTCTAAAAGATTATTTCTTTCTCCTGGAAATATTTGAGTGCTCATAGAGAATTCTCAAACACCGGAATATTATTGTTTGTGAATCAACAAAGAACTGTAGACACAACAGCACAATACTGACTACAGTATACGTCATCGCCTTCCATTTTGGATTTTTCGTCGGGACTCGAACTCAGATTTCATTAGAACATTTAATTACTAGGATTTCTAAAATTTAATTCGTGGATTATTCTTGGATTATTTCTGGATTTGATTCTTAAAACCGTAAGTTCTTATTATTTCATTTTTACTTTGTTTTTGTTCCAGGGAAATAAATAATTTGTCAAATTTTTCAAAGCTTGTTGTTTTCTTTCTTTCTTTTGCTACTGTTCATTAGAGCCTAAACACGTAACATAAGAAAAAAAAAAGAATATATATATATATATATATATATATATATATATATATATATATATATATATATATATATATATATATATATATATATATATATATATATATATAACGAGTGGGATATCAGTGATATACTGTACTACTATACATATATTTTATATCACGTACAAAATACACATACCTGCATTTACAAAGCAGTTAAGATTGACTAAAGGCAATTGTGTACTAAATGAACTCTTCACATCCGTGCCCTTTGTGTCCGCTATAAAATATAGCTCTGATACAGCTAATCACATTCTTCTTCGCAAATTGATAAGTTGTTTCTTTATTTTATAACTTCCATTTTCGGTCATATTAATTAAATAAATATAAAACACGCTTATGATTTAAGCTTAAAAAGACAGTTTAAATGAAGAAAGTAGATTAGCACAAGCACGGCAGGGTTATGCCAGGTACTTGAACACTGCTCCATTAAGTTACCGGCTAGTGGGAAATATAAAATAAGCGAAATGACGAACCTTGAAGAGGTAATTCAAGCATTTGAATGTATTTATAGGTGATGTCAGTCAATATTATCATTTAATTAACAATGCTACCGATCATATAATTGTTTCTATCCTTCATTTCTTTAATTTCCTTTCCTTTGGTCCGTTTGACCATAATTTGTCTAATTATTCTAAGGTCCATAGACATTGCATGACAGTCGAGAGAGGGTGGGTGGGTGAGGGGGTTTGGGTGCTGGGGAGACTTACCATAAATGCATTTATTTATTGCCCATCCTTACGTTTCTTTGTTGCTCTATTATTCTGCTAAGTTACCAACCAACACAGTGAGTGAGAGACATAAACTGGAACTGGGGTGTAATCTGACATTTTAATATTAAATAATCAGTTTTTAGAACATTATTAATTGGTTTTAAAAACATAGGAAGAGAAAAAAAGATTTAAGTAGATATGTGTGTTCTTCCTGAACAAGAAATGTACTGTGTAGTACCTCTAGCGGGTATACGGGTATACGGGTATACGGGAGAAATAAGTTGCGTCTCCGTGGGTACTTGTACTTTCATCAGACCCGATGATGACTAAATAAAGAACATGAACAAGCAGAAGACGAAAAAGAAGACCAGCGCCGTGTAGTATTCTGTTGTACAATTGTTATTTTCTTCCATACCAATTGCAAAATATTCAGTAACATATGCTCAGAAATGTTGAAGTTGAAGTTGACTCCAGGAGAGTCGATGCCAGAGTGAAATGGAACAGGGAACTTGTTAATGTAATCGGCGGTCGCATGTTAGGCACGTGCTATGCAAGCAACTCACATAGTATTCACTCACCATGCGTGCCACAGAACAACATGGACACTGGACATCACTGTCCTGCATCTATAACATCAAAATGCTAAATGCACACAAGCAACAACAATAACATGAAATGGTTTACAGTACCGTAAAGTCTCGCCCTTCATTTGCATCTTTGTATCATTGATATCACGGACACGGTATTAAAATCCCATGGAACGTGTATATTTAACTGTTATGAAGACCCATGTTCTTGTAGGTTACTTGGTGCAAGTTCAGTTTTCTTATTCTCGCTCACTCCACAGATTTCCCCGTATTCATACATTATGTGTGTGTGCGTGTGTCTATGCGTGTGTGTGTGTGTGTGTCTGTGTGTGTGTGTGTGTGTGTGTGTGTGTATGTGTGTGTGAGAGAGAGAGAATATGATTGCGATGAAATTTTGTACATGTTTTGTTTATTTAGACATCAGAGATTATTAATATTTTTCTCGTTATTTCTTACTTTGCTAATGATTAGTCAGTGGAAATTCATCACTGATTGAGTACGCATAGGGGCACGGCCTCATCTTGAAACAGAACCTAATGTTGGAACAATATTTATATTTGCATATAAATATGCCATGATGGATCACAATTTAACAAATCAACAGTATTGGTATATCAAATTGCTTTATGCCAAAACTTTATAAGCTACGTTATTGTGCGTGTGTGTATATATATATATATATATATATATATATATATATATATATATATATATATATATATATATATATATATATATATAAGGAAGAGTTCTATACAAACTGCTTCTTTAGCACACAAAGGTATATATGTAAACTGGCCTTTTTGGTGCTTGTTTGCCGTTTAGGTAATAGCTTGTTTTTTAATTTGCTAAAATATAAAATCTTCAGTCTAGGTTTTATGTTACTCCAAATTTCTGTCCTATTGCTAACCCTTTCCTGTCATTTGTTGTACAGACTTCTATCCTATTGCTAACCCTTTCCTGTCCTTTGTTGTACAGATTACTGTCCTATTGCTAACCTTTTCCTGTCCTTTGTTATACAGATTACTGTTTTATTGCTAACCCTTTCCTGTCCTTTGTTTTACAGATTTCTGTCCTATTGCTAACCCTTTCCTATCCTTTGTTGTAAAGATTTCTGTCATATTGCTAACCCTTTCCTATCCTTTGTTATACAGATTACTGTTTTATTGCTAACCTTTCCTGTCCTTTGTTGTAAAGATTTCTGTCCTATTGCTAACCCTTTCCTGTCCTTTGTTGTACAGATTTCTGTCCTATTGCTAACCCTTTCCTGTCCTTTGTTTTACAGAAACCTGTTTGAATCTTGTATGTCATTCTTAACGTACCTGTTTTAGATTTCGATAATGTTCTTTTTCGAACAATTGTTTTAACACAATCAAATTCACAATGGGATACACGTTATCGTAATGTGTTCTCAAGTCTAACAAGGGTATTCGATGCCTCTTCCATGGCTGTTTAATTTGATAGTGGCGCTTGAAAGTGACAGGGTTGAAGTGATAACAACTGGAATTATTTCCAGTCTGAGTTGAAGAAATGAAGCAATTAATCATCTAAGTGACTGCTAGATGGACCTAAGAGTTGGATCTTTCATCAGAAAGCCTCTTGCCGGTACTTGAATGATTGGTAATTTGTCTTGAGCATCTATTTTTGCTGAACATCAACGTCCATCGTTGTAGCGTCTGTAAGTGCATCAGTTTGTATGGTAAGTGAACAATAACATTACAAAGGCTGGGTATAAAACATTCAGATAAAGGAATGAACCATCGTTTCATTTTTTTATTTCTTTAGAATCTTAATTAAGGCTGTATGTAGACTGAGGTTGTCTTTTTTTTAATATGACAATGGTTTGGTTTGGTTTGTATTTGTTTTACCGCACAGCAACAAAAGTATGTTAGTTATTGCCAAAGCAATTCATATAAGGTGTTTTGCCTATGTGCGTACCACAATGGTTGGCCCAGGCTTGTCCAATGAAAGCTTTCGAACCCGCACTCTTGCGGTTGAGAGTGAGGCACACTAACAATTGAAACACAGAGGCTCTTTTGGTAAAAGGTCAATGATTAACGCTAGAGGATTAGCAAAAAATGGGACACCCTCCCCTCAAAAAAAAAAATTGTTAGATGGGAATGTCAGGTCCCCTCCCCACTTGGCATGCTCCACCCTCCGCAAAACTTAATCTGGGCTCCCCTCCCGATAAAAATATAGTTTTAATGGGACGTTTGGGTCTCCACAATATGCCTATCCCCGACTCGTTTAATATTTCAGCAAGATTTGAAAATATTTTTGTTTTGAAGAATGACGTGTCTTTTTGAAATGAGGTTAATGTTGACATATGCCTGCAATATTGATTGGAATGCTAGCGGGGTTCCATTCTCTCTGTTGGTACTCAAAAAATGGAAGTGAAATCAGCAGTTATGATTCAAGAGTAATGACGTTTTCATGTATATTGTGACACATACTGTCTTATGTAATTGTTGTCAGCCGAAACAGCTGCTGCAGAAATTAAACAGTAGCTGATGCCGTAACTGTTCTTTTCATTTTGGTGTTGTTGTCCTTGTTCTTGCTATAAAATGGCAGATCCACAGGAGGATTGAGTCAACTATTCCATGTAAAAACGTTCATCCTCAGTGAGGGAATAAAAATATAAAAGTTGGTCGGAGGAATAACCTCTTCTTCAAACTGGAATCCTTCTTGATACAAATCTTGCATCTACCTCTACTGAAGAAGAAGAAGAAGAAGAAGAAGAAGAAGTTTATGATGTTCATGCTGCTGATGATAAAGATGATGATGATATTAAAGAAGAGCATTAAAAATGAAAAGAAAGAGATCGTGGTAAGAGGAGTGTAAAAGAAAATATTTTTTTTTATACATTTGCAAAATTTTATGCATGTTTGTAAAGAAAGGTGAACGAGATGATTCCAGTTACAATCGAGTGGAGAGAGTGCTTTGAAAATGAAGATGTAAGCTATCATTTACTGCAGAGAATGTATAAAGCTATTGGAAAACGAAAGAAAAAAATGGTTAAGACGATGACTGACACGAGTTGATTAAGCATAACTGATTGTTGTCATGTTTGCTATTCTAAACTTGAACAAACCGTGTTTATACATATGTACATTGCAGAAGACAGTTTGAAATAAGTTATTTCATTGTTTTGGGATGCGCTTTCATTGGCTGTGTATATCCATCAAAGGTTGGTGTGTTAAGCAGATCCGTATTGTTTAAACGGCTGGTTTTCTTAGCATTAACAAAATTAAGATAACAACCCCGTCCTAAAACTTCTCCTGCAAAATCGCCCCACGAATCAACCCACCCCCCCAATAAACACTCACTGGATTTGGAAACATTGCATATACAGAATGCTACCCAGTTTATTATGGATTGTGATAATGTATCATTATAGCTGTAAATATCGTCATTTCAACAATAATATCTTTATCCTATTTTTCAGATAAAATAAAAGTTTAGTATTCTTGGCTTCGCACCGAGGATTCCACAGCTATAAGAGATGGCATGTTTCTTCTTGTAAGCGTTTCCAAATAACCGTTATAAACACATAATTGAGGTAAATCCTACAAGTTATTACAACTATGTTGAGGGTAAGAACTATCTTCTGTCATTGTTTTGCAAATTTCAGGTCAAACAAAATGTCCTTATTTAATTTAGATACCTATGCTCTTTCATTAGTTTATAATTTGTACAAGCTTCAATAATTTCTGTCGTTTCGAATTAGTTTCGGAACGAGTTGTATATATGTGACTGGGAGTCAAATTTAGAACCACGCTGCGATCGGATGTAATTGAGTGGCCTTTGCAAACGAGGTGCTCTACAATGAAGTATATGCTTCACATATGTTTTAAGATGCAACTTCTTGCTAGAATAAATACTTGGAAGATTACAAAATAATAAAATAGAACCTACTACAAATGAAAGTTTATTCTATTTGACTCCGAGTTATATATACATACATACATACATACATACATATATATATATATATATATATATATATATATATATATATATATATATATATATATATATATATATATATATATATATATATATATATATATATATATATATATATATATATTCTCCTTATACTGTATTCAGTTTTTCTTATCTTCTCATTCTCTTTCATTATAAGAAATAAGCAAACTTTCTCTTAAATAAACTATGTTTTCATGACAGTATTATAATAATGTGTACAACTATCATTATGTTAATTTCAAATTTAAAATAATCATTTCTGTGCCACATGAGTGCAAAATTGTACGTGTAGGCATTGGCTGAAAATGAATCATCAACTCTGGTCTAATCTATGGAATAAAAAATGCTAATACAAAGGCAACTTTTCTACATTATTTATAACTAGAGATGACATTGTTTTTTTAACAGAAGCGTTGGAGATATATGAAAATGAAATTTGCAGGAAATTCTCAGCCAAAGTCTGAGTTTTAATTAAGTCTAGGCCGAACATTGAAATGTAGACATTTAAATAGAGAAAGCTGGAATTCCTGTTAAAGCGTGCCAGACAGCCATAAGCATTTGGTCGCACGTGGTCGAAGTATAAGCAAAACTGTTCTGGTAACAAGAGCATAAACAGTCTTGAACAATGATGTAATATAAAGCCCCGGACTCTCTATGTTTGGATTAACCAGTCTAATGTTTCATATGAATTTTACGAAAAAGCTGTAATACTCTAAAATTATCAAGTGTGTTTGTCTAGCATCATTTTTGTTCGGCTGTGTGCACCCATATAAAGGAATCTTTAAATGCAGAAGTGATGACGGAATAATTTACTGTTGTACGAACATACACGATATAAGAAAGGTGAGTCACAGAATCAAGAAAGAAAAATCGAGCTCCTATAAATAAGAAAATTTGCATTGCTGTAAATCAAACTCACAACAGTTAATAAAGGGTGCACATAATAGTAGCTTATATATTAAGATGCGACACTAGAACAAAGTACAAACTCAGTCTGGGAACGGAGATCCGATTGCTTTCTCCTTCTTCATCCCTTCGTCAGAGAAACTGATTAAGTTTTATGACAGGAGGAAATATATCCAATCGAATAATGACTTTGATGAATGCTAATGTGTGACGTCACACGATTATGTATAATAAACAATGTATATTTGTATGCAATTGAAGTCTCAGAATTGTTTTCAGTCATATCGCTACGATGTCTGCAGTGTGGCAGTTTATAGTTATGTCTAGAACTGGGGTATCTTGTCGAAGACATATAGCATGATGTCCCACCCAGTCACATTATCCTGACACCAGACCGACCAGTCCTAACACTGACCTCTTAATGCTGAGTGCCAAGCGAGGCAGCTGCTAGCACCATTTTTATATAAGTCTTTGATATGACTCGACTAAGGTTCAAACCAGCGACCTACCGAGGTGGACGCTCAAACCACTTAGGCTACCGGAACGGTCTCAGATGGTTGAGTATGACGTTACTGACATCAGAACGATGTTACTAACTAACCAACTAACCAGTCTAAGGTAGATTTTAATAATTATCGGACTACAGTTTGCAAACGTAGGTCGGGTACCGGCCATTATTAGTCTTTTATCCGCCTACGGAGCGTAATCTGATTGCATATTACGTAGTGTAAGCGTTTGATAATCTGTGACAACAGAAACGTTAGACAGGCTTACGTGAATTGAAAAAGTGCAGTTTATCCGAATGACTTTGTTTCACTCCATTTCGTAGCAACTTCAACAGTGTCGTATGAGCCTTGAGCTAAATTCTGTAGATTGTGACAATTCACTGTATTTATATTTGAATTTCTAAACAAAATAGTTGAAACTATACATTCACTGTTGGCGCTTCGAGATAAGGACAACCACATAACGATGCTTATCGTTTCTTTCGAAAACCATACTATTCGCTCTATTATGTTACTAAATTTAGTTGTTCGGGACACTGTTCATGTTGTAGAGCAATAAAACGTGTTCTTGCATGTATTTCCTAATTCAGTAAACTGTGTAAGACACTCTTGACCTTTTCGTATAATTCTACAACCGTAATTGGTGTTCAAAGCGCAATACGTCACATTTCAATGTTTGCATGAAAATTATACACGATGGGTCCTGTTGGGCACTTCGTAGCTTTAAAATTGACATGAATTCCATTGTACGTAATAATACTAATAATACGATAGCGGCAATGTCCTTAGCAGCAAGCTAGCTTTAATCAAAAGCGTAGACTGCACCGATTGACATATTACGTCAAATGATTGGCTGTTTCACCATACAGAGGATACACGGACCAACAGGTTGTTCTCCGTCACATTTATATTAGCCATTTGCATATTACTACCGCGACCAGTAATACCAGAAAATAATGTTTGAAAAAAGTGTCATACACTTGGGTCTACTGACACTGAGCTCTTATAACTGCTGTTCTGAACTTATTTTCTAAATTATATTTGATTCTCTTGTGTTTACCTATCTGTTGACCTTTTCTGACCTCCAAAACCTTATCATGTATTAATATTCTCCCTTAACGATTCAGCAAGGAAGCATCGAAGAATTTTCATGGCTGTTGCTCGATTAATGGTCTGGAATGAAAACTCCTAGCCAGGCTGACATTCTTCAAATTAGCAAGCTCATTAAGCAAAACAAAAGAAACGATTTTAAATAGGAAAAGAAATGCACCTGTTTTGTGCTTAAACCATGAAGTGTGTGTGGTTTTTTTTTTTGGTGTTGTAAATATTTAATACATCAGTGATACCCAAAATATGCCGATTGTCCCAAATAAATACAGGTTTTGAAGGTGAAGGGGCGGGGCTATTTACCCAATGGGTTCTGGTCCCCGTCGTTTCAATAGGTCTTTGACGTGACACACGATGAATAAAATATATTTCTTTCTAACATATTTCAAAACGATTTTTCATACATTGACAAAATTAAGCGTTGCTGGTTTTATATATTTATATTCACTCTCCATTGCACATCGTTTTTCACAGAGACGCCCCGGCACTTCTCTTAAAATTAGTCAGGCAAATTAATAATAATAATAATAATGATAATAATAATAATAATAATAATAATAATAATAATAATAACAAACTTTCTTTAACGAGGATAGCACATTTGGCCTTGTCTGACCCATCTGACATATGGTTCTCATGTTTTTGTAATTGGCTATGATAAAAAATATATATAAAAATTACAAGATCATACACATAATCAGGTATCATTTAACATGAATGAATGTGTGTGAATATACTATGAAACATATACATACATGAACAATATTCAATACACAGGTACATACATTTCAGCATGAGTCGTACGTAATATATATATCGAACAAGACCTGGACATGTTATTTATGGACATAATGATACAGCTTTCTATTCAGAGATTTTACTGTCATTCCGGTAATGTTTGTGAGTGATTTCAAACTTCCAGGTGCAATGTTCTCTATGACAGACGTCGATCTGAAATATATAAAAATCAATTGCTATAAAGTAATGCATCCTCATTGTGAATCATTTCCTATAAAGTAATGTATCTTCGTTGTGAATCAATTGCTATAAAGTAATGTATTTTCGTTGTGAATCAATTGCTATAAAGTAATGTATCTTCGTTGTGAATACATTTAATGACAGATGTGTAAAGTAATGTATCTTCATTGTTAATCAAGTTAATCACAGATGTGTAAAGCAATGCATCTTCGTTGTGAATCAATTTCTATAAAGTAATGTATCTTCGTTGTGAATCAACTGCTATACAGTAGTGTATCTTCGTTGTGAATAAAGTTAATGGCAGATGTGTAAAGTAATGTATCTTTGTTGTGAACCAAGTTAATGACAGATGTGTAAAGTAATGTATCTTCGCTGTGAATCAAGTTAATCACAGATGTGTAAAGTAATGTATCTTCGTTGTGAACAAAGTTAATGACAGATGTGTAAAGTAATGTATCTTCATTGTGAATCAAGTCAATGACAGATGTGTAAGTAATGTATCTTTGTTGTGAATCAAGTTAATGACAGATGTGTAAAGTAATGTATCTTCGTTGTGAACAAAGTTAATGACAGATGTGTAAAGTAATGTATCTTCATTGTGAATCAAGTTAATGACAGATGTGTAAAGTAATGTATCTTCGTTGTGAATCAAGTTAATGACAGATGTGTAAAGCAATGTATCTTCGATGTGAACAAAGTTAACGACAGATGTGTAATGTATCTTCATTGTGAATCAAGTTAATAACAGATGTGTAAAGTAATGTATCTTCGTAGTGAATCAAGTTAACGACAGATGTGTAAAGTAATGTATCTTCGTTGTGAATCAAGTTAATGACAGATGTGACAAAAGTTCCTCTTGAAGAGATGAAGCAGCAAATATGTCAGATAAATTAGAAGGCGAGAAAAATTGTGGCTTGAATTTTCAGTGTTCAGACTCACAATTCATAGCATTCTCAATAATTAAGTAACGTGAATTATTTTTTGTCGGTAAACCAGATGCTGGTTTCACAGACATCAAAAATTGTCTCGAAATCAGTCTTTCTTCTTCAAATTCTTTCTTATACTTTGGAGTTTACAATTTTTAGGCCTAACTTTAAAAGAGTCAAACTATGCATTAATCTCAAATAGTTTTGCTTTATTTCCCTGGAGAAATTTGATGACCTCATAAAAGTTGAAGAAATCCTTAACTTGTATTTCAACAATAAAAAGAACTCCAGACGTGCAATTTTAAAATGTTATACTACTTTTCAACCCTTGTTTTATATACCACTGGCACAAAAATCTCAATATCGTCAGAAATATCATAAGCGATATGATGGAAAAAGTCAATATGATGAAACGTGTTAAGAAATTTAGAAAAATTCATTATTTATGGAATTGTATTGTGTTATGGTTTTACTAATCTAGGATACAACACTCATTGTCCGTGAAAATGTCTGTAAATATACCATTTAGTTTAAGTGAAATTCGATGTGTGCTCACTCTCTCTCTCTCTCCCTGCAGCACAATATTGCTTCAACGAAGACCAAATCTCAAAATCGGTTTAATTCGTTGATGTTTTTTTTCCTTCTTTTTTCAAACTTTCAATTGTGTTCCGATTTCTCGATAAACTTCTGGTTACTCTGTATATTGATAAACGCGCTATCAAAATAACTTCTGTCGCGAGCCAAGCCCAAGGCTGCACTTCCAAATATGAAAGGTGCAAAACCTAGCAAAAGCAAGTGCAACTTCAGTCGTATGTAGACCCTACAGAGACAGACATATTGCATTTGTTGTCTAGGAGGAATATATATAGTCAGCAAGTTATTTTCCGACACTTATATATTATTTTTGACATTAAATGCAGTGCTGCAGTTGCACACGAGTTCGCAAGATATTGATTGATGGGCGGTAAATTCAGCAAGTGATTGCCGATGAACAGCATGTTTTTCGAAATAATCTAAGAAGAGTGCGTCGACATGCCTTATAAGTTCGAAGGCCAGTCTACACGAGTGAATTCTTTCGTTAAGAGCCGCAATAAGTGCAAATAAATTATGTAGGTCTGGTCGCTGGCACCAAATTTGTTGTTGTATATATACACGGTCGGTAACGTAAGAAAATATTCTTCTTTTTAAGTTAGGGAAAATTACATGATGGTTTACAAATAGTTGATACAATGATAAACGCAGAATAAATAATATCACACAAAAACATTGAGGCTACAACACTTTCACTGCAGCGTGTTACAAATGAATTTAAAACTATAGGTAAATGGATATAGCAATTGGGAGGAGGGGGGTTCAAATACTAACATTATAACAATTGGATTCACAGTCCTACAATGTAAGACGCTGAACTTGATAGTTACGATGTGGGGTCGGTGGGAGATCCGTTAGTGTCGATGTCTTGCACAGTTGCACTGTTTGACTATTGGACCCCCATTACTATAACCATTTACCGATAGTCTTAATTTCATTTGTAATTAGCCCATGTAAGTAACACAAAAATAGATTTAAAGACGTGAAAATTGGTCACTCGTGTCTGGACAATAAAGATTCACAAGTCACAAAGTACTCGTGATAGCATCAAATCCAAGAGTCTTTCGTATGTCAAACAAAACAACACATCGTTTGTTTTGAATATCAAAAAACTTCTACTCAGAAAACACATGCCAATTTAGACAAAAGAAGACCCTGGTGTGGAATGTTCAAAACCTTAGCTCTCCTACCATTGGTAGAATTTTTTGTTTGATCGTGACGTAGTATTACGTTGCAGATGGAGAATTCCCTGTTCTATAAATAGCTACGTAGCAGACGCCTCAACAAGAACTCATACGCTCAAACAGGGTCTAAAGCTGATAGGAAATATATATAAGAAACAACATAACAATAATAAATAAATAAAATTATAAATAATTGCAATTATAAGAGTTTCGTGTTGATTTTTTCTGAGTTTATCGTGGTAGAAACTGTTAATTATTTGCTGTGTGATTCGGCAACTGACAGGTTATACCACGATAAGCTCAGATAAAACAACATTAAACTCTTAAATACCTCATCACAATTGTTGTTAGTCAAACAAAATTAACTGTGTGGATTTTGTATATTTATTATGAGTCTCATATACATATAAAATTCCCTATGCGAGCCTCAGCACATCGATTCAAAGTTTCTAATCAGACGTGTTCAAGTTAGCGCGCACTTTAAGTGTATCATTGTGAAAAATAATTTAACTTCATTGTCAGTGAATTGAAAAACAGACGTGAACAGAAGTGTCTGTAAGAAGTTTAGATAGAAAATATATCAACTAAATCTAAAATGCGTCAGTAAGAAAACATGTGGCTTACAATTTCCAGGATCAGATTCAACGTTGAAAGCAATTAGGATGGTGGAGCTGAGTGAATTGTTTTCTATGATTCAGTCAGGAGCAGATATTAAAACATGTCTAAACTGTCTTGCGCAAACTCATTTGGAACTGCGATTGAGTCAGGAGCAGACATGCCTAAATTGTTTTGGAACTAGGGATTTTTATCCACGTAAGCATAAAAACTCGGTTGACGAGTATCTCGCGGTACTTACTCTAATTGCAAAAATAAATAAATATCAGATATGTTGGATGTTTTGACCTTTAAATCAGTGCAACTAAATGAAAACTGAATACCAAGGATGATTCTAAATACTGTTGAACACCGTCTGAGGTGACACTGACAAAACTGGAATCGTAAGAGGATCTTGGTGTCGTGCTGATAAAAACACATTAGACATGTAAAAAAAAATCCATTTGTTAGCATTTTAAAATTTTAAATTACATTTTGCCATCGTTTTCAATGAATCTAAGCGTACCACATTAGAACGCTGCATAACAAATTTGTTATGGAAGATGTACTTTTTACTGGTCCTTCTGAAATGGCTTGCAGAAATATGACGAGAACTTGCCATCTGGAACGTATGTTTCGCGGACAAAATCTGATAAATGTTTGCTTCAAAAACGTAATACTTTATTGATAAACATGGTTTTATTTATACTTGTTAAATGATAAATATTTACAGTAATATAACATAAAAATATGTCATAAAATATGCTTATATATTATTTTACCGAAAATATTATAGATATATATTTGGGTAACTTGTTGGATTAGTTTTAAATGAGATGAAAATTCTTTTTCATCGCCATGAGCAAATATTTTTAATTAAAGGAACTGAAAGTGTGAAGTTCAAATAATTTGCTTGTGTCCATTACAACTGGGGTAGTAATAACAGAAAAGATGGAGTCTTTCACCGTATCATATATTGCAGTCAACCGTAAGAAAACTTTACACACGGCTGCATTACAGTCTAATCCTTATCTAAACAGTCATGGCGTGCGAAATTCATTTAAACCAATATGTCACATTTTCTTCCGGACATCTGAATTCTGAACTTCAGAAGCAAATCTCTGGAGCCAAAATACAATATTATCATTCCTGTCCCCGAATCTGAAATAATCAAAAGCAAGTTCTAATCATGATAAACTGGCAAGCTTTGATCATTGCCGGACATTAAAGAACAATAAATGGTCGCCAATTCTTCGGCCAATGGTTGGCTGGCACTATCGCTTTACTGGCTTTAATGCTTCATTAACAGATAATGAGTTTTCTCCCTCGGCACCCGACAAATGAAGAGTTACTTTGCATGCGTTTATTGATAGTGCTTGGCCAATCATGGTATCTAATTACAACCAGAGGTATTTGTTTCAATTCTTTAATTAAGAATTTGGACTCGGAACGTAATCACCAAAACTAAATGGAAGTCCCGATGGCATGACTGTATGAGATGTCTGACATGTATTCTAACGAAATGCGCTGATTAGTTTGTTAACGTCTTTATATACATATTATCTTTGCTATACAAACTTTCATGTTTGCAATAGATAGTTCTGAAATGTAGAGCCATAGTTTAAGTGTGTTCTGTGACAGTGATCTTGTTTTGTCTCTGTCTGAAGGAAGTAATCTTTATACCGTTTGATCAATAGACTCCGTGTCTGAATATGAATGAGAATGTCCACTTTATGCCAACAAGACCTTTTAAAAGGAACTACCATTTTTTGATTAGTTGACACGGAATTTCAAGGTGAAACGAAAGCCGAATGGTTGACCCTCTTCAGATCTGATCATTTTAAATATATTCGACTGATTAATAGACATAGTTGTTTGGTACCATTTCATACGCTGTTCTAAAGGTAGACCTTATGTCTTGAACACGCATCTAATTCGGCATACAGCAATTTGTGCATAATAAAGCGATGTTTTTATCAAGGGCTCCGCTATAGTTTCTGGAGTAACTAAAGAAACGAAGGATAATTAGCTTATAATTTTCGGACCGCGGTGTGTTTTTTATTTAAAGAATGCCGCATTCAAAATTTGTTCTAAGCTTTTGAAAGGCATGATTAGCTGATATAATTTATGAGCTTCTTTACGACTCTACATCGATATTAAATACTACTACTACTACTACTACTACTACTACTACTAATAATAATAATAATAATAATAATGATGATGATGATGATGATAATGATAATGATAATAATGGCTTATAATACTGTTACAAGCCCGGGATATTTGCTTGATCGAGCGCTGTCAAACCCTCGAGCGATTCCGCTAGAAGTCATAAGTTTACCTCAAATTTTCAATAGCTTCGATACAACTTTAGTTGTAAATTAGAAAGCCCAACGTGTCCATTCTAGACATAAATTGTACTCTAATCAATGCATCCAGTTGTATATCTACCGCACATATGCACGGTTTCTATTCACCAACTTTCCGTACCGTTAGCAGTTCACGCCGTAGGAATTATACAGCTATCCCCTAACACGTGGAATAAGTTTTACTACGCCACCTTAGGCCAGTCGAATCTTGGTTTCGGGCCACATTTCGCCAGTACAATTGCATCACATTTGCCACCATGGCGACGTAAAAGGTATCTGCCGAGTCCCTTCTTGTATTCCATCGTATAATTTACCAGTCTCCTACCGTAAATACTGCCACTGCAGTCACACCACCAATGTACACCACTAGATTTTAATAGGGTAATGGAACGACCGAGACATGCAGTTCTGACCTGAATTCATCAAACGTAAACCATGACATCATTGAAACTCACAAACTTTTCACTCCGTGACGTTTGCTCCATGTAATTAGGTATTATATCGGGTGAAGGAATATTTCCACTGCACCGAGTTTCAATACTCAAACAAGTTACCACAAAAATTTAAGAATTCCTTAAAACCGGGCGCTATAACAAAATACGCATACACTAAATTTATTAAAATACATACAGATTAACAATGTATCAATGCACATCATTCACGTGTTACGATCTCACACAAAAGTCGAATTACTGTCCAGCGCCGCAATCCAACAGGGACTTGGGGTTTCCAATACGCATTCTCTAAACTTACATTAAGATTAGTTTGAAAGTGAAATTTTTGTAAATTTCTCCCGAACTGCGTCAACAAAGCTTCAGCAAAAATGATGCGAAATATCATTTATTCGTTTTCCGTTTACCAACTAAAGAAAGGTCAAGTTAGCAAAACAAGTTAGATTCATCTGTATAGAAATAGAAAATGCCACTCTGCCGTTTCGGAACCATAAGAAAACACTAAAATTGTTTTATATTTCAGTCAGTCTTCTAGAACATATCATTTTATGTGATTCTGATTGGTCCAATAAATCCATGACATAATTGTGCAATATTCTCTTTGCTGACTGGTTGTAATCGTGGGAAAACTTTTATTAACCCCGCCATCTGGAAATTTTTGTTTCAATGAACATTTTGGCGGACATTTTTCGATTGGATCACGAAAGGAATTTAAAGAAAAATGGTCTCGTCTGTCTGAATATGGCCAATTTACAACCACAGGGGATTGTTATGTAATGTATAAAATATCAAACTCATCGATGGATTCTTGAACGGGTTGAATTTCATCGAGTATTTTTAAAGAAGTTAAATTGAGCAGGTGTCCTAAGCTAGATCAGTACAGAGATTACCAATTGTCGCCATTGATGGAAGCGCTCTTCATCTTGAGCGTGATATTGTAGTTTTAATTTCTCTAGCATTGACTCCAATGAAGCCGAGTGGTCTAAAGCGCTCACCATTCCGGATCACTGCCATCTCACCTCTATCTGCGTGGGTTCGAGTCTCAGGCTTGGTTAGCGTGGGTACGTGGGAAAGCCTGCCAGTAGCTTCTCGTGGGTTGGTGGTTCTTCCCTGGATATTCCAGGGTTCTTCCTACTGGCCCCATGTATGGCCTATCTTGTGCTGAAAAATGGCGTTAAACCCTGGAAAAACAACAACGACTCCAATAAATCTAATGAACACAGCTGCTTTCTCTGCTCGAACCTGAGACTTGAACTCTTTAAATTTGACTAAGTAAGTATAAGCAGCCATTCTAACTTTTCTAGAAATTCCTTTGTATGTAGGCCGAATGTAAACACTATTCTTTAGGAACTACCAAACGTCTTTCACTCTTGGCTGAATTTGACTCTAGATCATGCAGCAGAGCAGAGGAGGATGGTGTTTGGGATCACTCGTGTCGTGTTTGGGATCACTCGTGTCGTGTTTGGGATCACTCCAGTCGTGCTTGGGATCACTAGTGTCGTGTTTGGGATCACTCGTTTCGTGTTTGGGATCACTCGTGTCGTGATCACTCGTGTCGTGTTTGAGATCACTCGTATCGTATTTGGGATCACTCGTGTCGTGTTTGGGATCACTCGTGTCGTGCTTGGGATCACTAGTGTCGTGTTTGGGATCACTCGTATGGTGTTTAGGATCACTCGTCTCGTGTTCAAACTCGCAAGTATAAACTTCTACCACTTCTTGGAATGTGCTGGGTGACATAGACATAGAACGCCGGCGTCGCTTGGCTTTTGGTTTCTCCTTGGAAATTTGTGATCGTTTCATGACAGTAGATGATTAAAATTTAATCTGACTGGGGTAAACATACTGTCCTATATATTTAGAGACCCCAGACCATGACAGACTGCACTCACTCAGTGTCAAGAACACCCCCCACCACTTAGTCAAATACTTAAGTCAAGGCAGGGTGAATGCTGAAGACAATTGATAGTCACTCAAATGACGCAGACGAACAATGACAAAATACATGAATAATATAACATTTACTGACATATAATATTAATCATGCACACATTCCCACTAACACTCCCTAAATGAAACCAATAGAAACTGATTCTGTCCTTTTAATTGTACAGTTTTATCACTGCACTACATTAGGAACTCACCAAAGTCAATTTTACCACTTCTACACTGATTCAAATATTACTCCACTGTTACTATTCACTGTTCCAGAATTCGACACTAGATAGTTGCTTCTCTTTTCATATTTCTAATTTCTCCTCTCGCACCCAGGACACTCGGTGCAGTCCTCATGGAGACGTGCACTCCCACACGTATATCTCTAACTTGATTGCTTTATATTTCCAAAACACATCAAGGTATGTATGACAGCTTGCTTTCCATGCAGCACGGGTATCTTGCAGGAACACTGTCCCCTTAAAATCGGAACGTCAGTATAGCTCACTGAGTATATCCTATGTTCACACTTGAAAACTTGTTTCTCACAAACTCTTAATTTGACTGATTTGTGTGACATTCTCTTTCTGTGTGTCTGTGTGTGTGATTTGGATTTTTAACGTAGCTTTAACGATTTTTCAGTCAGATCGCTACGGTGTCTGCAGTGTGAAAGTTTTTATAGTGATATCTCAGGATGAACCCGGATTCGAATTGGATTAAGCTAAGACGTTGAAAGCAGATTCGTAAGATTTAGCTAAGACGCTGAAAGCAGATTCGTGACTAAGATTTAGCTAACACGCTGAAAGCAGATTCGTGAGTAAGATTTAGCTTAGACGCTGAAAGCAGATTCGTGAGTAAGATTTAGCTTAGACGCTGAAAGCAGATTCGTGAGTAAGATTTAGCTTACACGCTGAAAGCAGATTCGTGAGTAAGATTTAGCTAAGACGCTGAAAGCAGATTCGTGAGTAAGATGTTTGTGTATAATGTAAATGAACGATGAATAAGTCCGACAATCTGCTCGTAAGGACAAAGTCCAACAATGGATTTAAGAAGAATGATGTGCTCCGAATTACACAATGATTATGAGGAAATGATAGTGTTCCTAAATGGAATAGTCTAATCCAAGCATGCAGCCAGTAATTAACGCATGGAACTTGTCCATCCCATTATGACTATGGTGCCCCCGAGAGCCTCCATATTATCTACAGACCCGATAGTCGCCAATCTCTGGTCCCACATCGAATAAACCAACACCGTCCACTGAGCCAACGTCACCATCGACCGCAGCGTCAGGGTTACAGAAACCCATCGGGGCTCTGCGACTTTCCTTCGGCTAAAAAAGATAAATTGATTGAGCCGTGTATGACTCGGTCGGGGATCAAACCCCGGACCTCTCTTATCCGAGGCGGACGCTCTAACCACTAGGCCATCGGAGCGTATAAAAGTAAAAACAGATTATTGGTGTAAACTAAGATTTTGCAGTATGCGTTACGCTCAGCAATATAATCGATCTCCTTTATGGCATTGTTTAAAGAACTTTTATTACTCTTTGCTTTGGTGCATGATTGATGGCTGTAGTTGTTGTTGTTGTGGGGTTTAACACCATTATTCCAGCACAAAATAGGCTATACATGGCGGCCAGTATTAATGTTGGAGGAAGAACTTGGAAAAACCCCGGAAAAAACCACCGACCCACGGGAAGCTACTGGCAAGCTTTGTACCAGCGACTCGAACCCACGCAAACAGAGGTGAGATTGCAGTGATCAGTAACGGTGAGCGCTTTTGACCACTTGGCCACTCGGGGCCCCTTGATGGCTGTAAGTTTGGTTGTAGAGCATACAGTTTGGCATTACTTCAGATGCGCAAATATCGCACAAATTCACTTCTTGGATTTCAACAGAAATATTAGATTACATCAGGGAATTTTATAGTAACCTTTACAAATCACAAGAAATCAGAGAAGATATTATAGAGAATTATTTAGACGGAATACCATTTGAGATGATATCGCTAGAACATGAACTCCTATGTGATGATTTCATCTCCACACAAGAAATTAAACAGATTATAAACCAACTATCTAAGAAGAAATCCCCAAGTGGAGATGGACTCACTGCGGAATTCTATCGAAAATTCCAAAGTGAGTTGTCGTCCATTATAGAATGGTTACATAATAATATACTCTTACGAAATGAAACAATGACTAAATTAATGAGGGAGAGAATCATTACATTAATATACAAAGGGAAGGGGGAGAGGCAGGATTTTTAAAAAATGGAGGCCCATCTCCCTCCTAAATATAGATTATAAAATTTTAAGTAAAGTTCTAGCTAAAAGAGTTAAAAAGGGAATGGGTAAAATAATTAATTATAATCAGACATGTGGCAAAAGGTGTGACATATAAATTAATATTCTAAGCATAAGAACCATTATTGATTATTTACAAGAAACGGGCCAAAATAGGTGCTATGGTACTTTTTTGACCAAGAAAAAGCCTTTGACAGATTGGAACAAAACTATGTACAAAAAGTACTGGAGAAATTTGGTTTTGGAAAATATTTCCAAACGTTGACTAAAATCCTGCACAAAGAAATCACTGCAAAAGTACAGGTAAATGGCGCTACTACAGGAAAATTTGACATTAAGAGATCGGTGAGGCAAGGTTGCCCACCATCAATGCTATTATACGTAATCGGAATTGAAATTCTGAGCATAAAAATAATGATAAACAAAAGTATAGATGGTATCCAAATCCTAAATATAATAGAAAAAAATATAAAAAGGCTCCAATACGCTGATGATTATACAAACTTTATAAGAGACCCACACTCATTTAAGCACCTTGAAAAGGAATATGAGAAACTCGGTAAAGTATCAGGGTAAAAAATCAACCATGATAAAACTGAAATATTAAAAATTGGCAACTGGCGGGGGAATCACCCCGGATCACCCCGCATTTAATAAAAAATCGAGTGAAAGCATTAGAGATTTTTTTTTTTGGAAAAGGAGAGGAACAAGAAAACTGCAAAAATATAGGAAATAAAGTAGAAAAGAATGTAGATATATGGGCGCTTACGCCACTTTGTTTAATGGAGGGATTCCAAGTGGCCAACACTTATATATATGCGAACATTAATTTTATTTTAAAATCCATAGATATAAACAACAAAAAACTATATAAAATAGATAACAATATTATAAACTATATATGGAATTTTAAGACACACTATGTCAATAAAAACACTCTGTATAGAGCAAAGGAAAGGGGTGAGGGGGCTAGGATTACCGAACCCGATATTAATTAAATGTGTAAATTGTATAAATAGATTCAAAAGACTAAGCCGAGAACCGAAATCGGCCTGGGAAGGGTTATACATATACCGGTTTGGGTTTACAATGCGAAAT
Source organism: Sinohyriopsis cumingii (assembly GCA_028554795.2). Taxonomy (NCBI): domain Eukaryota; kingdom Metazoa; phylum Mollusca; class Bivalvia; order Unionida; family Unionidae; genus Sinohyriopsis; species Sinohyriopsis cumingii. The sequence continues at coordinate 49,303,509 of CM068827.1, forward strand.
AGGGGAGGTATCTATAAAAATAATAAACTAATGAAAAAGCTGGAAATACCAAACAAATTTAAATATTAAAGACTTGTTAATTAAATACAGGGATGAGAGGGAACTATGGGAACAAGATGAAAGACTGGCGTATAAATGGTTAAGGGAACAAAATACAAAAATGGTAAGATCTAAGGTGGAGCAAGAAAATATACATATAAATTGGGATAGAGCATGGGGGCACTGGGCGAAACTAGGCTCTCTAAAAATTCAAAGCCTCTGCTTCAAATACATTAAGAATGCATGGTTGACAGGAGAGGTGGCAGTGCGACGGCATATGTTCAGAGTATCGTCAATTTGTCCATTGTGTAAAAAAGAACCCTTTAGTAAAATACATACAATGATGCTATGTGAAAAGACGCAAAAGCATAGGATAGAAGTAACTTTGGAAATAAAAAAAAAAAAAGAAAGGTACCGGAGGAACCATATACTCTATCTAGATGAAAATTTTGATTAAAAAATCCTTATATAAAATAACAAATTACATAACGGCTACTATGATGGCCTGTGGGCAGGTTGTCACAATAGGTCGATAGCCTGCCAGGCTACCTAACAGGGGAGGGGGTGGGAAAGAGACACTGGTATAACCCCCAAGTATGTGGAGGCGCTACGTAAATGCGGACCGGGGTCCGATCCCACCCATCTACCCTGGATGGAACAAAGAAGATATAAGTGCCATAAACAAAAATTAAATATTAGCATATAAACGAAAGTCTCTCTTCAAGCTAAGCTATAATATAATATAATATATAATTTAATGAGAACTCTAGTAAGTAATACTTTCCTTACTTCACCACTTCCCCTTAAGAGGGATGGGACAGTGCAACTATGTGGGGTAAGTACGAGGTAATGACGCCATGGGGCTATATCAAACCCTTCTAACTTTCTATATTTCCTCTGAACAACTATACAGCTCCCTTACTGTATAGTTAAATAAAAAACATTTGGAACACTTTGGCTAAAAACCTAAATTAAGAGCGGGACAAACTCGAGTCTGAAGATATACAAATAAATTTTAAAAAAGTATGGACCCTAACTCGAGTACAGCCACCTCATTTTAAGCACAAATTATACGAGGAGTGACACACATGATCACACACTTAAAACAATAGGTTTTCTTTGCCTAATCGAAATTCGAAATTATACTTATATTATATATAATAATAATATAGGTCAGTATGACAACTGGGGTGATTGAAGAATACTGCTGTCCCGACACGAAAACTATATATAGCACTCACACAATATAGCAAAACACACATAGCAAACATGGGACTTAGGAGACCTCTAGCAAAGGTCATAAATAAATTCTAGGGAAGGGGTTTCAAGTAAGGTGAAGGAAACCTAGCTCGGATGAACAACCCTATAGAAAACACTAGGAAACTATAAATACCCCATCAAAATTTTAATCAGAGAAATTTTTGATCGAAATTCTTTTTTTAAAATATAACAAAAAACACACCTTCGAGGGATTCACATACACATAAAACACTTTTTGTTTTTTTTCGGAAATGGGGGGGGGGGGAGGCATCTGTCTGGTGCCCCTACCCCAAAACAAAAATGAAAAAAAATCAAAGATTTATTGTGCACAAACGAGCCAGTAACCTTTTTACTTTTTATATATTTTGTAGTTCATTCATTGCTCTATCAGATGCTGGTATTGCCTGCACTGGCAAAATTCGGTTTCTCTATTTTAATAACAGCTAAACGATCGTGTACGTTTGATTAACGCAGGTTGATTTTCCATGTAGAATTTCTGCATGTTCAATTTGTACAGCATATAATTAATTTTCAGTGTATATTATTTCTAAATAAATCCTTCACTGGTCATATCCATATAGAATATCAGCTTCATTGTTTACGCTGAATATAATTACGTCTTTTTAGACCTGGACACGACTGTGTTCCAAGACAAAGTCTGACAACTTATATGTATCTGTGGGAACTTCCCATATTGTTGATATGAATAAATTGATATAAAATGTTGAACATAAAATTTAAATTAGTGATAATAATTTTCTGCGAAACAGAATTATTCACCTCCACAAAACTAAAAGAAAAATATATGTTTACTTTAGACCAGTTTCTACTTATAAACTGTTGGCTGTTTATTTCGATTCAACTTCTAACATGCTAAATTACGGATTTGTTTCAATAACATACAAATGACCTTGTCCATTTGACCACAGAACATTGTTAACTACTGCAAAGTATGTGGGATATTCATTTTTATATTTCTTAACATTTTTCAGTGAGGTCCACAATTATGAATGTCGAGTACATTGAGATCCACAGTTATGACAGTGTCGAGTACATTGAGATCCACAATTATGATAGTCTCGAGTACATTGAGATCCACAATTATGATAGTCTCGAGGACATTGAGATCCACAATTATGAAAGTCTCGAGGACATTGAGATCCACAATTACGAAAGTGTCGAGTAAAGTGAGATCTGCAACACTGATAGTGTCGAAGACAGTGAGATCCACAATTATGATAGTGTCGAGTACATTGAGATCCACAATTATGACTGTGTCGAGTACATTGAGATCCACAATTGTGATAGTGTGGAGGACATTGAGATCCACATGAATGATAGTGTCGAGTACACTGAGTTCCTCAATTATGATAGTCTCGAAGACAGTGAGATCCACAATTATGATAGTGTTGAGGACAGTGAGATCCACAATTGTGACAGTGTCGAGGACATTGAGATCCACAATAATGATAGTGACGAGGACAGTGAGGTTCACAATAATGATAATGCCGAGGACTGAGATTATCCGATCGATTTGATAAAATTAAGGCCTTAATGTATAAAGATATTGCTGTTGAAAGCTTTTTCACCATTCAATTAAAGCAGTTACATTGCACAAATTATTCACCGAAAGTCCTTTGTATCTGAACCCATTCTATCAATTACCAACCATGCACTTTCAAACCAACCAAATCTAAAGTCAGTGTCATATTTGTTTTTACTCTGTTTAATAGGAAATGTAAATTGCTTGTTTGCAATTTTGTACAGTCAGATATAATAATCCCCGCAGAAATATATATATATATATATATATATATATATATATATATATATATATATATATATATATATATATATATATATATATATATATATATATATATATATATATATATATATATATATATATATATATATATTTATTTATTTATTTATTTATTTATTTATGCACAGCATAAACTGATCCGATAACAAAGTTAAATGTCAATCCCGCTATTTTTCGAGAAAGAAAACTCGCACTATAATATCAATTGCAGAATTCGGGATGGCCAGATTACACTTCAAATAATGCAAGTATGATTTAAGCACAGATAAGATTAGAACCTCTATTACATATTAAATACCCTCCAATTAGGTTTTGCTCATCTTCAGACCCTCAGTGAATGCATGAGATATATAAAATATGATTAATTTCAATAATTATGTCGGAAAGCATCCTTTATTTTCACCTTTTTAATATACTTAGCGTTAGGACAATAATGTTTAGGAGAAATGATGATTCAGATCACTGTCTGTGTTGAACGTATGTATCTTTCAAATTAAACATTGTCGTATTGTACTTAGAGTAAATTATTTCGTCATAATATGATCCAAGGTACACCTGCTTCTTTTTAGAAATATCTTATCCTTTTTTTTGTTAAGGAGGACGAGAAGCTGTCGAATAGAGGCAATGGCTCTTTTAGAATGGAAACTTCTGGGCCTTGTCACGTAGTGATAAAATAGGTTTCACCTTGTAACTAGGATACCGTAATGAACGGAAACTATATAAAAGATTGAGTGGTTAAAGTAGGTATTATGTTTGTTTCCTCTCACCCTCCTGATACTGTTTTGGGTGCAGTCTGAAGTAACAGAAAATGCTGCAGTATAAATTTGGATGATATCAGCAATGATGGTGATGATGATGATGATGAAGACGACGACGACGACGATGATGATAACGACGACGATGAAGAAAAAGAAGCAACTGGACTGTAGGTTAGCACAGTTAATGATTATTAAGGCACTAAGAAATAAAAAGGCATTAACGCTGCATTGATCAATAGACGCCTAAAAGCAGGTGTATACACGAAATGGTAAATGACACTGTCGTTTTTGACAGAAAATGGATAAAATGCCACAGTGGTAAAATAGATCAGGTCATACTGACTGACTCCGGTTTCTGAAGCGAAACTGATTATGAGGTTTCTATTTCCAGGCTCGAACAAAGCATTGGCAACTCGTTTTTATGCTTGACTCCAACACACCAGAAAACCTCAAATTAGTCATTACAATCGTGCTAGAGTTGTTTTCTTTAACTGTGTATATCAATCATATGACTTGGTATGATGCAAAACTTCTGCTTTTGTAAATGACGTTGTTTTCCTACCATTACTCAAGCCTAGGAATGATTGATACTATATGTCGCCCAGTGTTCCAGCGATTTCCGCTTTTTAATGACAAATACCAGCTTCCATAGGGCCAGAAGAAGAAGAAGAAAAAAACACAAAAAAACGCTTAGCTGCATGCGAAAGAATCAGTGGCCGCAGAAGTATATTGGTCTCGACTCTTAGGTTTCGACGCAGCTGCCAAATAATGAGTCACCAACGTATCAGTGTTTAAAAGTTTCAACAGGAAAGGTGATCACCAATCAGCAATACATGTAATAATTATTGCGCAAGCTTCCAAAAACAATCTAACTAAGATAGTTCTCTGTCATTGCTCCCTGGTAAGTGTTATTTTTTCACATGTAACATTTGAATAACAATTTAATGTTTTCACAGATTGTAACTGGCTCAGTTTTGCCCACACTTGACAAATACATCCAATAAAATTGACGTTACTTTTGATGAACGGTCAAATATTGAGTTAAAGCGTAATTTTCATGTTAAAAACGACTGTTGTGAATTCTTCTTTATTTGCTAAAAAATATTCAATACTCAAACATATAGCCTGTCGTAACATGACAAAAATAGTCATGCAGTGGTTTGACCCATATTTGAAAATGGAAAGCAAAGTTTGTTACATGCGCGTTGTGGCAAGATAGGAACCAAACGTACCATACTTAATAGACGTTTTGTAAGTTCCATCTTCACCCGATCTTACACACGTTTGATATACCATCTTAAACAATAACATCTCAGCTACCTGACCATACCATATAACAAAGGATATATCGATTAGTAGTATTCATAACATGAACATTAGGTGTCACATTTCTGTGTCAGATAGGCCATTCCATGTAGGTGTCACAGTTCTGTGTCAGATGGGCCATTCCATGTAGGTGTCAAATTAATGTGTCAGATGGGCCATTCCGTGTAGGTGTCACATTTCTGTGTCAGATGGGCCATTCCATGTAGGTGTCAAATTAATGTGTCAGATGGGCCATTCCATGTAGGTGTCACATTTCTGTGTCAGATGGGCCATTCCATGTAGGTGTCAAATTAATGTGTCAGATGGGCCATTCCGTGTAGGTGTCACATTTCTGTCAGATGGGCCATTCCATGTAGGTGTCAAATTACTGTGTCAGATGGGTTATTCCTTGTGTCAAATTACTGTGTCAGATGAGCTATTCATTACAGTCAAACTATTTGATCAGATGGGTGTTTCATTGTAGGTGTCTAATTGTTATGTCAGATGGGCTATTTCTTGTAAGTGTCAAATTACTATGTCAGAGTGTCAGATGGGTTAGTCCTTGTAGGTGCCAACTTTTTGTGTCAGATGGGCTATTCTTTGTAATTGTCCAATTACTGTGTAATATGGGCTTTTCCTTGTAGGTGTCAAATAATTTTATCTCATGGGCTATTCTTTGTATGTATCAAACTACTGTGTCCAATGGGCTATTCCTGCAAGTGTCAATTACTGTGGGAAATGGGTCATTCCTTGTAGGTGTCAAATGATTGTGTCAGAGTGTCAGATGGGTTATTCCTTGTAGGAGTCGACATTATTTTATCAGTTGGACTGTTTCTTGTATGTGTGTAGGTGTCAAATTATTGTGTCAAATGGGCTATTCCTTGTAGGTCTCGTATTATAAAGTCAGATGGGGTACTCTGTCAGATGGACTATTTGTAAATATCAAATTACTGTCAGATGGGCTATTCCTTGTAGGTATCAAAGTACAGTGTCAGATGGGGTATTCCTTGTAAGTGTCAAATTACTGTGTCAGAGTGTCAGATGGGTTATTCCTTGTAGGTGTCAAAAATTATTTTATCAGTTGGGATATTCCTTGTAGGTGTCAAAATATTGTGTCAGATGAGCTATTCCTTGTAGGTGTCAAATCATAATGTCAGATGGGCAATTTCTTGTAGGTATCAAAGTACAGTGTCAGATGGGCTATTCCTTGTAGGTGTCAGATTACTGTGCTAGATGGGATATTCGTTGTTGGTGAACACTATGCCATTACATAGCATGAACATATTAAGACACATGCCATTTTATTTGCGACAAAATGTTCTTTTTTATGATGTAACATTGTCGGTCAGCTTTGGAAAGGCGTGGTGCAGTCAAGGCCTGTACGAACTTAATTTTTCTTACCTATTTGTGTGATTATGTGATTATCGCAGACAGAGAATGGTATAAAAGCGTGAAATATCAAAACTGTTTCTATCGACAAAAGTGCACATTTATCGTCATATTGTTTGTTATGTTTTAGAAGGAGGAAATCTACGACATATATATTTTGTAAACAATCATTTTCATCTTGACATTTTGAATATTCATTTTGTCCTTATTCGTATTCATCAGTATTATAATTGATAAGCATTGATTGATATCATGATGTATAACATTTATCGATATCCTTCACAGCATATATTGCTATCATTACTGATGCATTTATTGATATCATAATTGATTGTACTGATTTTTATCCTTGTTGACACATTTTATTGATAATGTGATTGATAACATTGATATCATGACTGATCGAAGCGGCTACTATCTCGATTTATAACATTTATTGATATCATGACTGGTATTACTAATTGAAATCATGGTTGATATCATTTGTTGATATAATGATATATAGGATTTATTTATATAATGATTGATAACGTTGACTGTTATCTTGATTAATAACACTCTTGACTGTCACAATTTATTGGATTTATTGATATCATGATTAAAAACATTGTTATCGTGGTTGATCTAATTGGCTGCTATCCTAATTGATAACGTTGACATGATTGACCGCAAGTAGTGAAGGGGGACACTTTACGTACAATGGGAATTAGCATTAAAAACACCCTTGGGACACTTTACGTACAATGGAAATTTAACATGGAGAAAAATCGTGGGACACTTTACGTACAAGGGGAATTAACATGGGAATAAATCGTGGGACACTCTACGTACAAGGGGAATTAACATGGGAATAAATCGTGGGATACTATACGTACAAGGGGAATTTAACATGGGATTTTTTTTTTTAAAAAGTTTTTTTAAAATTTAAATTTAAATTTAAATTTAAAAAAGGGGTAGGCAATTCAAAGACTATCTCTTTTCGAGAAATATGGCTGGCCCTGAAAAGGGCCTTTGGGTTTTCTTCTTCTTCTTCTAATTTCTTCTTTTCCTCCACCAAGTTCTTATTTTATCTCCAACACTCTTTCTCTTCTTTTTTTTCTCCTTCTCTTCTTTCTTCTCTTCCTCCTCTTCTTCTTTCTTCCTCTTCTCATTTTCCTCTTCTTTTTCAATTTTTTCGTTCCATGTTCTTATTCTTATCTTTTCCTCTTCATCCTCCTTCTCCTCCTTGATCTCTTTCATGACACCACTAATCTTGTCCTTTGCTTTCCTTAAATTGTTAATTTCCATCTTTACACGATGGGGACTATAGGAATAATGGTCTTCAACGAGTCTTAATAGCATCTGTTCCATTATTCCTAAGTTGTCTAAAACGTCTTGCAAGGTTTGTAATTTGTCCATTTGGTTTGACGCCATCTTCTTTGTATTCTTTGCAGAATGGTTTGAACGACGAATACTGTGGGTTCTTATACGAAAAGCGCGAACGTGAAGGAAAACATCCCCCTAAAACATAAAATGGATCTTACCTAGATGATGACCAAACATCGCGCGGACGTGAAGGAAAACATCCCCCTACTTTCTCATTTCATATAATATAACCCTAACTATACTCTTCACATTTGCTAATAAACCCATAATCTACTATTCACACAAACATACCTGAGCTCTTACAAACACATACACTTCCACTATTAATAAAGAGTTAGTGTTTATTTTCACACTACTCTACCTACACACATTGGCAAATTAATAGTTATTTCTTTTCTAGAGTATTGGGTAGCCCTGAAAAGGGCTGTTTTGTTTGGAACTTCATGGACACCTGGTTAATGGTGGCACCTTCCAGGCCTGGCGCCACATACACATCTTATCCCCCAGTTACTTTTTACCTTTTGGGGGGAGAGAGCAGAGGCAGGATATGTCGCTTCAGAATCCCAATTTTCACTCTCTGGGATTCTGAAATTTTTTCTTCTCTCCTTTTCCTCCTCCTCTTCTTTATATCTTCTTTCCTCCTCTTCTTTTTTTCTTCTTTCCTCCTCTCTTATCCTTCCCTCCTCGACAATGGCTTCAGCGGCCAGTTCATTTAATATGCGCCTGGCATATTCCAGATGCACATGAAGTTCCAACAGTTTCTCCAGTCTCGTGTTCATTTTTGGTGTTGATCAATCAACAAGGGTAGCTGGACTGCCGAACGAGTTTCAATTTATACTGAAAGCGCGGACGTGAAGGAAAACATCCCCTAAAAAACATAAAATTCATCTTACCTAGATCATGACCAAGAAACAACAACGCGCGGACCTAAAAGAAACACTCGCTCACTTTTTTATGCTACCCATCACTTCAATAGACTATCCACATACGCAAAGCAATCCAATCTAACCCAAAATATACACCTCAAACAGCCCCAAAAAAACAAACATCATTTTAATCTACTATCCACACCAACCTACTTTATCACTTACAAACACAATCACACTAACTCATACCCTCACATTTTTTTTAAGAAAGAGTTAGTGTTTATTTTCACACTACTCTACCTACACACATTGGCAAATGGATCGTTATTTCTTTTCTAGAGTATTGGGTAGCCCTGAAAAGGGCTGTTTTTTTGTTTTTTTTGCTATGGCATTCTTTTTTAGTTTCTAAGAATGCGATGTCCTCTGAGGATAGACTTTCTGGCGATAGGTCTGCTTCTTCGGAAAGAGAAGAAGAATTCTTTGGTGTCGATACGACAATCGACAAAGCCTCTGTCAGCTTCAGGTTGCTGCTGCTGTTGCTGTTGTTGCTGCTGCTGTTGCTGCTGTTGCTGCTGTCTCTGAAGTCTGTACTTCTCTGTCCATTCTTCTTTCTCCCTGTTCATTTCTTCTCTGAAGAGCTCTTCTATCAGGTCTTCAGTGATTTTTAACATTCTCACATTCTCTATTTCTTCTGGCTTCGGTATCAGACTGTGTCTGACCCTATGCAAATTCACGTAGGCTTCGTTGAGCTTAGCTAGTTTGGAGCACATCTTCTTAGGAGGATGAGTCGACAATGGATGGCTAGACTGGGAACAACCCGGTTCTTAAAGTTAAAGCGCGGACGTGAAGGAAAACATCCCCCACACGGTTTTCGAGCCGCAACGTTCATGAGTGGGATAGTAAGAAATGAAAGAGCATCAATCCAATATTCTTATAGCTAAACAAACCACAAAGGCATTTTTTTCAAAACACAACATTTTTATTCAAAAATCACTTAACACTAAACAACAACAACTCTAACATTTTTTAACATAAATCCAACACTATAACATCTAACAATTTTTTTCAAATCACAAACATTTTTTTCTTCAAATACGATCTACTTTAAACAAGGCTGACAACGTTGTGAATGAAATTGTGATTTCCACTGTTGGAAATCATTAGGCCATTGATGGACACTACGTTTCCTAGCTTGAGACAAAAGATAAGCATAATGGTCACAAAACCATCGATCTACTTTCACATCGTTTCTAGCAGAAGAACGAGGATCAAAATGAGTCACTAAATGTTCTAAGGAATAGCCCAGGCTGCGATGATGCAGAAAATACACACAGTACTGTCCACACACCAAGGAATCTGTGCCTTGTAATTTCACGTTATTGAATCGGGTGGTTTGAGCATTTCTTCTCATAAAGTCGATGATATCGTCTTCCAAAGGGGGCAATCCGTACGAATCGAAATATTCCACACATCCTTCTTGAGGAAAGTAGACGGCTACCCAGTGGGTTCCTGGGAGATGACTTTCGTCCGTGTTGATCACGTAAGCTTGATGGTCTTTAGGTTTGCGATGAGGGAGTTCATCTTTAGCACAGACGACAGGATTCCAAGAAGCCGTATACGAACTATGGTTCAAAAGGTAATAAAGTTCCCAGGTATCCATTGATTTGTGTTTTTTTTCTTCTTCACAGGTAATAATAAGTCGTCAATTCGATCCTGACTTTTTGCTTGAAAATGTCTGACGAATAAACGGTTATTCGTTCTGTTTCCTCACTCTGATTCAGGAGAGCTTCGATACGATGGATCTCTTGAGTGGTTAATGGTGGACAAGAATGTTCACGCAAGTCTTTATACCACTGGTGCAACACGTCTTTGTTTGAGATGAGACTCCAAGCTTCGTCCAGATACTCGTCCAATTTTTCTTCTTGACTCAACATCAGGCATTTATCGTGTTGAATTTGACTGGGATGATCGTTTTGACATCCATAACAATTTTTCTTGATCAATTCCGTCATTTTGTCGACCAAGTGTTTGGCAAAACAGGAGACTAAATGGGCTTCTTGTTCTGGCCATCTCGACTTCATCATGACAATTTCTTCGTCTTTGTCTTGGGATTCTCCTTCCACGGTCTCCTCACATTTCATGTCCAAAGTTTCTTCACTAGGTAAAGAGGGATAACAGTCTTCCATGGCTTCTAGTAATCTAGAATGACTTCTCTCAAACTGTTGATTTCTATCGTATTGTCAAATTCTGCATACAGGATCACGTTCAACGTTGGATCAGCAGGGTCTCGATTTGCAAACTGAATTTCCACACGAATCTGGCCAGACTTTATAGGGTGGAAATGTCCCTCGTCGCTGCCTTGGTCTGGAGTGAAATCGAAAGCCCACAAAGCGTAGCCTCCTGCATAATCTTCGTACGTAATACCGTGACTGGTATTGGTTCCTAACTGTCCGGTGGCTTCGTACAGGGACAAGTACGATCTCAAGTAATTGTTCTGGGCAAAGTTAGGCTCAAAGGGTCGTGTACACAAGGTCTTGCCGTCACGACTGACTTCGATTTTGGATACGCTAGAGTGTCGAAACTCAAAAGGATTTTCGTTGTGAAGTCCATTGAAAGCTGAATTCCTGACGATACCAACGATCAAACGCTTGGGTAACTGTCCTTGGAACAGATGATCTTCGATCATGGATCGCTGTCCAACAGGAATGGTGAACGTTTTCACTTCCACACGTCGTATGGGATACTTGGCGGTCGTTCTGCTCAACGTCTGACTGATGTCGTTTCCCACTTTAGGTAACACTTCCACACGGCGTACGTAAAGTCTGGCTTCTTGGATAACAGTTTTGTATTCGTTGGCATGAGCCATCAAATGGAAAGCGGCAGTGCTACGATTCAGTCTCAGGCGAATATCAACTCCGTTCAGTAAATACTTTTCTTGTAACCACATGTCCAAATGCAAACGATCCATCAGTTCTAAACTACGTCCTTGCAAAATTTTAGTTCTACGTGTGTTAAACCCCACATTGTGAGGATTGTCATCTTCTGTCAGGGCTGTGTCGCTAAACGTGCCTGCACCTGCCGTGTCAGGTTTCCATACCACGCAAGCATCCAGATGAGTATTCTTGGCTTCTTTTCCGTACGTCAAGAGATTTTCCAAGTAGGCACGATATGGGTAAGTATCCATGCTGCTGCTGACCAGTTTGTTATTCAAGTACAAGTCCACTTCGCTGAACAAGGAATGCATGAAATTGTTGACGGGCGCTACCCTATCATTGGCTCCAGGATTGGTGTTGTCAGTTTTGATCACTTTGACTTTCAAATACAGGTAACTGCTATTCAGATCGATGTAATCTTCGGGTTGTCCTTTGATTTCGAACTCGATGGGAGCGGAATCCGTCAAAGAGGAGACGGGATGAAATTCCACCCACTGGGATTCTTGCATCGTCATCATGGTGGGGGGCATGGCAAACATATCCAGTTCCGTCTTGGAACAAGCACATGACTCTCGGTGCATCATTTTTTCTGTGTCTCAATAATCGAAAACGTCTAAGTCTCGAACGGTTCTTCTTTTCTTGGCTTTTCTAGCTTGAAGTCTGGTGAAAGGGTGTTTTCTTCGTCGTCTCTTTCTGCCTTGTCCTTGCTGAATGCCTGACTCGGTAACGTGCAGGGCATTTATAGGTGTGTCTCGTCGGCCCAAAATGTCTTTACCCGTTTGCAGCAGGACATTTTTGCCTGCCCTCATGAAGGCTTCTTTAGGGTTTTGTTTGTCGATGATGACATTTTGGAGAAATTCTTTGCCTTGCGTCAGTGCCGCATCTTTCAAGGCGTGCAATCCGCGTGTCACCATCGGTTTCAACACCGGGGCCACCGAACGAAAGGCCGATTTTAACATGTCTCCTAAACCGTGTCCTCGCTGTCGTGCAACCCCTTGGTACACTGGATACATGACTTACTTACGAATCGTGAGAGAACCGTTTTCGAAAATGGAGTTTCACCGTGACTTTTCCTTTGGTAAATGGAATATTTTGTCCCAGATCTCCTTTTATAGTAATGTTGACCGTGTCCAAATACGACTTGCTGACGGGCAAATAGTGAGGATGGACAAATTCGCGGTGGACGTGGTAAGTGTTTCCACCTTCCTCGTCAGCGTTCGCGGCAGAATCCACTTTGAAAGGAATGACACGCAGTAACGGTACGGTGGTGTGTCCCACCACGTTATACTCCACCACATCGGAGTACACGAACATCAAATTCAGTCCTTGGTTCAGTTCTACTGGGGTACGAAATAACTTGCTAAAAGACTCGTTGTCGTAAACAATGGGTAATTCGTTGTTCTTGAGTATGCTCATTCTCAGATTCATGTCTCCGCCCAACATGTCAAACAATTCAGGACAAAATAAAATGGACATGATTTTACTCCGCTCAAATTTCATCGAGAAGCGACGAGCTACTTTGTGGTACTCCATGGTGACACTTTTGTTGACATGCTCCAAAGCTTTCCCAAACACGCCATTAAACTTGGCAGCTATGATGTTGACCAAATGTTGACCACTGAAATAATAACCTGGAGGAATGAAAAAGTGGTAGGTCCACTTTTGAGTTTTCTCATTATAGGTTTTATTGTCATATATGACTTTCTTATTCAACTCCTGTTGCAATGACTCGTCATGAACTTCCACATGAAAAAAATTTTGATTGGGAAGGACATTGAGGACTTGGGTCGGGTGAATGATTTCCACTAAAGCCACTTCCCAATGGGCTTCGTGATCTAAGGGGATGGCCTGAGGTAATTTGGCCGTGTAACAGCACAACGTGTTGTGGGGAAACACCTCCATGGAACTGTCACTGGGTAAGGTTAAGTAAAATTGGTTTTGGTGACTCATAATTCCAGAGTTCTGTGGCTGTCCGAGGGGTTAGTGGATGTCAGAGGCGTGTCTCCGTCCAAAATGGGGTTCTGGTTGTGGTTGTGGTTGGAGTGGTGACTGGCACTGGCACTGGACACAACGTTCCCGTTCGAGGAGAATTTCAGGGAGGGATTGGGAAGCAGGTAACCGATGCAACTGCTCAATAAAATGGTCCACAATTGTTTGTCTCCTTGTTGCAAACTCAAATTGGCGATGGCTGCCCCGATGACACAATACACCACGAAGATTTGGCAGAAAAAGACGATTTGCGTTTTAGGCACACGTTCTCCACACCACACCCACAAGGGTTGTTTTTGTAAATCTTGCACAGAAGAACTAGGGGAAGAAGGACTGGTCGACGTAGCTGCGTCTGCTGTGTGAAAGGGCATGATGGTCACTTCTTCTTTTTATAGTCGATGACTTGCGAAGCGTCGATCCAAGAATCGAAACTGGGTGGATATCCTTTCCAACGTACTTTGACTTCTTTGACACGTCGTTTGCCTACTTTACGGGTTCTGCGTTCGAGAATGCTTTCGATGTCGTACACGTCGTCTTCTTTTTTGGTGACACGTTGTAACTCGGGCAAATAAAACGTTCCTTTGAGTACTTCTCCGTTCATGTCTTCCAATTTATAGACGGCAGGATGACGGCCATGCACTCGTCCAGTGACGCGAAACAATTCGGTCGTCCAGTTAGGTAAGTAACCTTTGTCGAAAGTGCGTTTGGTTTTGCCAATGCGCACCCAATCTCCTACGGTCAACTCTCCACTTTTCTTGGGGACAGCCCTCGTCGGGGACGTACCAAACAGACGCTCAAACACCAGCACTTCGTTGTCGGGAGTCACTTCTTGCGGGGCACGTCCGATGCTTCGATGGTAAGATTGGTTGTACGCTTGCACCAGGTGCGGTAAGATGTCGATGTACTTCAGAGTGTGGTGATGCGTAAAATATTTCCACATGCGTTCTTTCAAAGTACGTTGAAAACGTTCCACGATGCTGGCTTTGGTTTCGGGATTCTCGGTGGTAAAAAAATGAATGTCACGTTTCTTTAATTCTTTTTGGAAAGCTTGGTTCAGAAATTCGGTGCCTTTGTCCGTTTGCCATCGAAGAGGGCGACGACCGCTTTGTTTCAACACCCGTTGCAGGGCTCGCACTAACTCGCTGCTCGATTTGGAAGTCAAGGGCACGACCCAGGCAAATTTGGAAAAGACGTCGATGACACAAAACAAATATTTGTAGCCGCGATTGTAGCTGGCCAAATGAGAGACATCGGCTAAATCGGCTTGCCATTGATGATCGATGCCTTCCACTCGGGTGCGACTTCTGGCAAACTTGCGTTGAATGGGTTTGTGTAAAGTGTAGGTAGCTTGTTCTTGTAACCATCGTTGCACTTGAGGTAAACGGAGACTTTTCAGTCGAGTTTTGGCAGCACGATACAATTTTTGAACTCCTGCGTAACCTGCAGGATGCGAGGGATCGTAGTAAATGCTGGCTAAGACTTTTTCCATTTTTTGTGTTGGTTGATGTGTTAATAAGGCACCCACTCTTGGAAGAGGCTACTCTTTTTCTCTTAGGGTATTTTCTTGGATTGCAAGGCTTTGCGTGTGCGACCAGCAATAGGTGTCGAAGAGGAGGATGTCTGTGCAGGGGATATCGGTTCTTGTTTCACTTCTGTCTTCACTTTCTTTTTCTCTTGTGATGAAGAAGGGGTGGCCATCATCTTTTTAATCCATCCAATTCTGGAGGTAGGTGGTGTTGTTAACTTGCGTACTTTTTCTGGTGGAGTTAGAAACCCTTCCTCTTCTTCTTCTCCTTTTTCTGTCTTGACCACTGGTACTGGTACTGGTACTGGTACTGGTGATGGTGCTGGACTTTTCATCAAGGTCTTAAAATCTTTCAGAGTGGGTAGAGCTGTTTCGTCTAAAGCTTTCTGGTGAAAGAGTTGCAATCGTTGCAAGAGTTGACCGTACTTTTGCGATTTTTCTGTTTCGGACAAATCTTGGCGATCCATCAAGGACTGCAATTCGTGTTGTAACTGGGACATTTCGCTCAAATTGGGATTGGGAGGTAAATGCGGGGTGCGTTGTTCTTGCCACCGATGGTATTCCATCCATCGTTTGTAAGGCACTAAAGCTAGTTTTCGTCCTTCCATGGGGTTGTCAGGGATCGATTCTGAGATCTTGGGACTTCCGAGGGCCTTTTTATCTTGCTCCCACCAGTCCTCCCAACATGGTTCCCAAGACTCCTTTCAGTATGGGGCCTAACAAGAGAGGCAAAATGCCTCCACGTTGGACCAACATCTTCTTTTTTTGACGAATGGGAATTTTTTTTCGAACCATTTGGCGAAGAACGTGACGATGCTTGCTTAAGCATTGTTTCTGGTGTTTGGACAAAGGGATCGTGC
Organism: Sinohyriopsis cumingii; assembly: GCA_028554795.2. Taxonomy (NCBI): domain Eukaryota; kingdom Metazoa; phylum Mollusca; class Bivalvia; order Unionida; family Unionidae; genus Sinohyriopsis; species Sinohyriopsis cumingii. Next base: position 49,319,623 of record CM068827.1, read on the forward strand.
CTTTCAAGACGTTCAAACAACATTCGCACACGGTATCGATGACCTCTCTGGAAGCCGTTTGAATGAGTTTTTTTCGTAAGGGTGGAGAAGCTTTGGACAGGACAGATAACAGGTCCCCATGTTTGACTAAACGTGGTGGCAGTCCTTTCCTTTTCTTTCCTTGGGGTTTTCTGGAGGGTGACATCTTTGAGTCTTTAGGAGCACCAAAAAACACTGATACCCTACTCGGTCACAGGCCTTTTTTATACTGGAACGCGTCGCCACTGATTGTCTTTACGGCGTATTAGTTTGAGGACAGGCATGACACGTCGTGCAGGGGTACGTAACGGACTAAATCGAGCCAGTTCTTGCTTGGACAAATCCAGTAAACTTTGTAACATGCCCGATCTTTCATGGACTTTGATTTTGGGAGAAGGTACTTTGTGAGCAGCAGCCACTGCCGCTAAATTGGAGGGTCCTGCCACTGGGGAAGTTCTTTTGGGGGTCATCAACGGAGAAGTTCTTGGTGTAATCAACGTCTCCAAGTACTCTTCAGTTCCTGGTGACATCAACGGAGAAGTGGACAAACGTGAGGCTGCCGGAGACGCTGTGGCAGGTCGTGGCTTGCGAGTGTAAGGTTGCGTCCTGGCCGAAGTGCCTCTCTTGCGACTAGTTTTCTTCTTCTGTGGACTTTTCTTTTTCTGGGGACTTTTTCTCTGTTTCTTTTTCTGGGGGCTTCTTTTCTTTTTCCGGGGTGATGGTGGTGGTGTCTGGTAAGAGGAGGGTCCTGCCACTGGAGAAGTTCTTCTTCTTGGGGACTTGGTCTTTTTCTTTTTCTTCTTGGGGCTTCGTTGAACTTTTGTCTTAGGGATAACTTTGGGGGCATTAGGATCCCATCTTAAGAGTGAGCGAATGATGACCCCTCCTAGAGTACCGCTCCCTCCAGGTTTCAAAATGATTTGTTTTTTGGTTTGAGTGTCGATGCGGGGATCGGCCAGTTGGACCAAAGCGACTTTGTTTCGATCGAAAAAGCGTTGGGTTTGATGAGGAATCTGAATGATTCCTTGGAGTAATTGACGTGCCGTCACCGTGAACCATCGTAAGACTTCTTTGAGACTAGCTTCTAAGACACGAGCTCGTGTTTGTGGATCTTTTTCTCGACTGATGCCATACAAGGCACGAATCAATTTGACGGGAAGATGCGACTGAAGGGACGTCATGTTCACACTGTGTGAGACAGACGAAAAAGGGTCTGAGGTTTTTATAGATTTTTTTCATGGGGAGTGAAATGAAGTCGAGGACGGAGACGTGTACAGGACAGGCCCTCCGTCTTGGCACCAGTGGTGAAACAAGTGGGTACGAAATCGCAAATCCTCGGGGGTCGTAGGTTTCAAATCGACGAGTAAATAGGCGTGTGGCGTTTGAGTGGCATCGTCGTACGCCTGAGTCAGCCAAGGCGTTCCTAACTGTTTGGCTAAGACTTGCACTTGCGATTTATCTCGAGGACTTTTAAACAAGACCACGTAATGCGCATTGAGACTGATGGTGCGATGGGCTTTACTTTGTTGAAACAAATTTTGGGTGATGTAAACGACACTGGCATTACGGTGATGCCCTTTGCGCGTAAACCACAATTTAATTTCTTCTTCGTCTTCTCCTAACATGTCGTCGAAAATGACCAAATGGGTTAGACGGGAGTCAGAGACGATGCCGTCGTCTTCTTTAGGAATGCCTTCCACAAACACGATGGAATCGCCTTGACTTTCTCGCAAGAGGCTGTACGCCGATTGCCACTCTTTGTAACACCACACGATCCGTTGAGGGGGTCGATCGATCAAATGATGTTTATGTTCGATCAAACGTTTGACGAATTCGGTTTTGCCTGAACCGCTAGGTCCAGCAATGAGCATGTTAAAGGGATGGCGAAGATACAAAGCCTCCCAACTGGCACGATCTAAGTGTTCGTCAATGACTTTGACAGTAGAGGAAGAGGGAGCAGAGACAGCAGAGGTAGCCATGGTGTGAGAAATGTCACTTGTGACACTAAAAACAAACAAGACAAGAGTTTATATACTTTTTCAGAACACGTTTATTGAATGTTTCAAATATGAACACGAAAGACAAAAATACATACAACCCAAATAGTGATGTACAGGAATATAAAACACAGCAAAACAATCAAAGTGAAATATAAACAAGTGTCTGTACAACATGTTTTGGGTAACGAAGATGTCCTAGGGACAGTGTGTAATGTTCTTACAGTCTCTACTTGAGGTATTGTCACACAAGTGTCCTCCCGGAATGACCTTTCAGGAATGTCCATGACAGTCCTGTCCTGAAGCGAGTGGTTGTTCTCGGTGACCGGTTCTTCTGGCACCGTCACTAACACAGGTTGAAAAGTAACTTTTTTCCTTGAACAACTCTTGTGCATACTGGGCCACTTCTTGGGTCCAAGCCTCAAAACCCCCCTTTTTCCAATCACGAACATCTGTCCAATGAGGGTGTAAGTCACAAGCTACACACACATCGTCATACACGTCTTGGGTCGCTAAAAGTTGACGAATCTTTTTTTCCTGTTGAGGTCGAGAAGTATCCAGATGAAAACGCAAGGCTTTGAGCAAAAGGAGTTTTTCGTGACCATTTAAGGCCATGGAGGTGGTAAGTACTGATCGTAAAGAGTCCACAAAGAATCGGCTGGTAAACGAAATCCCAGAAAACAAGTCACTAAGACACACACCACTTGTCGTCCAAAATTGAATGGATACAGTTCTTGTAATAATTGATGGTAATGATCCACGGTTTGAATATGGTCATTGAGTTCCTTCCACGGAATCTGTTGGATGACATGTGACATAAACCGTGGCATGGCAGCCTGTTTTTATATTCTCTTTTTTTCGGATGCAATAGACGTACTTTCTAGCCAGAGATCTTCGTTCTCCAGTAGGGAATCTAAATCTTGCATACTGTAACCGAAACGTCAGAGTTCGTTTAGGTGTTTCCTCTTCCTCTAAGTAGATTCCACGTAAAATATGTTGGTAATCCTTTAACTTGTCTTCCTCAATGCATTGCACTAGGTGAATCTCGAAGTAACCATAATCATGAACATGTCGATCATTAGCGACCTCAAAGTTTTGAACAATGTCTGACCATTGAAAGAATTTCTGACGAATCAGTTCTCTTATACCCTTCAGGTACCAGTGGTTAAAGATCTGGTGACGTATCGGATGCAATTGTTCTTTACGTTTCACTTGTATTTTGACCAGCTCTCGGTAAATGCGTTCTCTCAACTCCACAGGCAAAGCACGAATGTTCTCTTGTAAAGTATCCATGAATAGGTCATACTAAATCCTCTTTGGTCTGACACAAGAAATGTACTCTTTGCACAAACATGGTTTCACTTCAGTGTCGAATTTAAATCGTTGAGTCACTAATCTACACATTACAATTCGTTCAGAAGTTTCCTCTTTCACCAAGTTGACATTGTGTTTAAGATGTTGGTAATTCGTTAACTCTTCCTCTGGAATTCGATGCAGTACGTTTACAATGTAGTAGATAGAATCGTCAATACCAAACCATTCCTTTTTATAACCAGGAGGTCGTTGATCAATGTCTGTCCAATGGAACACTTTCAATTGAATCAGTCCTTGTATAGCCTTCAGGTACCAGTGGTTCAAACACCGGTGACGTAACGGATGCAATTGTTCTTTACGTTTCACTTGTATTTTGACCAGCTCTCGGTAAATGCGTTCTCTCAACTCCACAGGCAAAGCACGAATGTTCTCTTGTAAAGTATCCATGAACAGATGATTATGGTAAAAAGTTACTTCAATGTCTCGGTCCCACTAAGGGTAAGTAATGACAATTCGGTGACCATCGAGCATGTTCAACGAAGGCCGAATCTTGCGGTTCCCAGTGGTGAAGTGACACACTGCAACTGAAGCACTTGACTTTATCTCCTTCGCCCAAGTAGAAAAATCCGGCTCTGGCTAATTCTTCGGGGGTCGGTCCTCCCAGATACTTTGGCCATTTTCCTTTGAACGATTGAAGACGATTTTCAAAGTCGCAGTATTCCGACAAACGCACAGGAAACGAATATTCGTTTTTCACAGGTTCGTTTCGATGAGGGTTGGGTGACAGGAACAGGAGTTTGCTCAGGGCTGGATGACATCCGTAGGGGGGTAGACGTGAAGGTGAACATTCCCCTTTAAACCCGGTAAAATGTCTAAGAGGACGAGCGGCATCGCTTTCGCATCCCTCAGGTTTGACACGCACAGCATCACTTTCCATGACAGGGGCAGTGAGAACAAAGTTCCCATGATGCTTTACGGCATCGCTCAGGTCACAACGTACAGCATCGGTCCCATCGCAAGGCTCACAATCGCACTCGTCTGCAAACTCCGTTACGCAATTACAATGGTAACCACATGGACAATCGCAGTTTCCTTCCGGACATTTTCCGTCGCAATGCATGGGTCTTATCCATCCAGTATTAGTCACACTAGAGGAAGATACAACTTTTTTACAATCCCCAAACTGAAACGATGTCTTTTTCAAAGTATTCATCTTGTTCGCTCGGTCTTGGTAGTCACAATGAACTATCGATCTTGACCATAGCCCCCTTTTTATACTAGTCTCAATGCAGTCTCCAACTTGTACATCTTTCCTTTTTTACGTTTTTTATGTCCTGTTCTGGAAGGTACCGTCTCTAAGGTACCGTCAACATTGTACCGTAGTGCGATGGGTGGAAAGGCCATAGAAAGGTAAGGGCAGTTCAGAGACCATCGAGTATGCTCCAGAATAGCTGAATCTTTATAGATACATAGATCCATTCGTAACTTCAGTCCGCAAGCGAAACACTGTACCTCGTATCCCAATCCTGACTCAGGTCCCAAGTAGACAAATCCTGTTCTAGCTAAAACATGCGAAGAAGGTAATCCTTCCCTATCCGTAGGCCATTTCTGAAACGTGTCCAATCGACGGGCACAATCACAATAGTCAGGTAAGAAGACTGGAAAATGGTAGGGTTTGAACTTGGAGTTCTCATCGGGTTTCTCACTCGATTCTTGCTGTGGCGAAGTCATCTTTCTGGTGGGTGACTATCCTATTACAACCAATGTTTTATACCAACGTGTCCATACGGTAAGGTGAAATGATTGGGAAGTCGAACTCGCTTCTGGTACACGATTTGATAAACTTTTTCCAAAGGTCGACTGACGATGTGGTGAGTGGGTAAACGTACAATCTTGTTCGGTTGGTAAGTGGTCACTTTAAAGTTTCCATCCTCTCCCGATTGCAAGGCTTCTTTCAATACCCCAAAGTTGACCACACGACTGGTACGATAATTCAGAGTCAGTCCTTTCACTTTGCACGTCGTGTGCACTTCTCCTTGTTTGTCCCGGTATTCGTAGCCGTAATTTTTGGGACCGCCACTGACAAAACTTAGAATCTTGTCGTCGGGATGCTCGTCTGTCCAGGCTCCTAAACGGTCTCCTTCGATGTTAGGGTGATGTTGAATCGGGTGATGGATGTAAATGCAACTGTCCGTGTCAAAGTACAGGACGCGTTCTTCTAACAGTTCTAAAGCTTCGTACAATTTTAAGCGAGCATGGGCTGTCACGTAAGCCGCAATAATGACATTTCCAAAAGGGTCGTCTTGTACAAAGTCCAGATCTTCTTCGTAATTGACCAAGATCAAATTCTCTCGAACGACGTCCACGTGTTTCATGTATTTGGTTTTGTCGTGAATCATCTGGAAGTAGCGGGAAGGTTCTGTCAAATATTCCGTCTTGGGTAAACACGGTCGTTGTGCCATTTTACCCCACAAGCAATTTAACATCACTTTGGCAAACGATCGCCTGCCTTCGTTTTTCTCGATGTGGTCTAAAGTGATGCCTTCTTGTTCGTAGTATTTCTCTTTGAATTGTATTTGGTCTTCGGGAGTGTGACACCAGGAAGGATAGCCGCTGGCTTCTTGCTTCAGTTTCAAAAAGGCATCCACGTAGTCGGCGAAAATGCCTTTCTGCGTGGGGTCACCCTTGCGGTATTGTTGTGTCTTGGGAAAGTGGCAAATTTCGTACACTTCTAACAGTTGGTATCCCATGTCCAGAGCTTTGAACAATTCTACGCTGACCCAGGTTCCCGTCAAGGCCCGTTCTTCCTGGCTGTGATGGCAAGGTTGGTCTTGGTTGCACGTTTCGGCACAAGTACGGCACAAGGGAAACATCAGTTTGCCTTGACAATGGTGAGGTAAGACGGGATGGTATAGGTTCGTGGGAGGCAAAACTTTACACTTGATCAAGCCTTCGTATTGTCGAATGTTTTTCAGGTCGATGTGTTCCGTCAGCAATTGCGGGTGCCCTACAGGAAAGCGACAATATTTGCACACGTAGGGATACAGCGAACACACGTCCAAGTATTTGATTTCTTCTCCTTTCTCTTCGTCGGCTTGGTACAGCAAACAGGTGGCATTGGTCCTTCCTCCGTACAAACTATCCCTCGGGTTCAGCGGGTCCATGAACTGGTAACTTTCCACGAGGCGTTTAAACTCGGGATCGGTTTTCATACGGTGATCGTACTCGTGTTCCCACATTTCCACCACTTGGTATCCTTGCTGTTCTAACTTTAGGCGTCGCTGACAAGTGTCCTGGTACAAGTCTTCCATGGTTCGTTGCAAAAACTGATTTTTAGTGCCACGGTCAGGGTAACAGACGGGACATCCGTGAAATAAGCAACCGTTAAACTCGTACACGATCTTGGGGTTTTCTAAGTCCCAGCCATCGACCGAATACGTTCCGATGGTCTTTTCGCCTCCTCCGTTGCGGGCATGCTGAATCCACTTGTCTTCCTTGTCGCACAAGTAATGTAACCAGCGTAGGGCTTTGACCGAGTATTGACGTTTGACAAAGTGGGTCGTTTGAGGACTGATGACAGCCACGGTCTTTTCAGGCATGAATCGTTGTCGATACACTAAGGAACACGCTTTGGCAATGGTGCAAGCTTCTTTCAAAGGATCGACCCCTCCGTGTTCCATGAACAGTTCTCGAAATTTTCCACAGCAACGTCGTAAAATGTCCACGTCGGAACGACAATACTTTAGCATTTCTTCCTGAAAGTCGAAAGGGTCCGAGTCGTGAGCCTGGTACCAAGCGTAGAAAGCTTCTCGTTGTTCGGTACGCATGTTGTCGGGGTCGTAATAGTGAGCCTCTGGTAAATGGGGTAGAACGACATGTTGGTTGGCTTCCGTATTGAAAAAGTGTGGAAAGTACCCTTTAGCCATTTCTGTCATTCCAAACGTTTTAGGCATTCGACTCAAAGGCATGGCCAAATAGCTCATCGAATCTTTAAACTGTACTTGTCCCACTTGCATGAAAATGATTTTGGCTCCGTTCAAAGTCACTTTAGGACGCTCGGTGCCTTGTTCCGTATAGTACCTCAAAAGAAACTGTCCATCGTATCCGGAGAAATTGTGAGCCGTCACTGTGGCATGGCGATGACAATCTCGGTAACGTTCGATGTCCTCTTGGCTCCACGTCTTGTCGACGGGGTCTAAGACCCATTGGGCAAAATCGGCTAACGTGTTGGGTCCCCGAAAGATTTTTTCACGCCCTCCGGGTATCTTGCTGCAGTGAGGGCAATGACTGAAGATAGGTTCTTGAATGCACTTCTCGCACGCTCGATGAGCCACGCAGAAATTAGGAAGGTGAATGCCGGTTTCTTGCATGCATTCGAAATCGAAAAAGATAAAATTGCCTTTCTTCTTGTGACCGTCCTCTTTCTCTGGTGGGGGTTGGTATTTTTGCACGTAACATTGGTGTTCCAAGTCCACGATGTGGTAACAAATGTGACATTTTTTCTTTCCTGAACATACGTGTGCCTTGGTATTATTGGTACGTATGACTTGTTCACACGTAGAGCACAATCTCAGCAGTTGACAAGCGCATTTCTTCTGTGAACCTTGCGTTTTCAGATGTTGTTGGTAACAGGCAGGGCTGACAAACGTGCGCAGACAAGTGGAACAAGGCACTGGTTCTTCGCTCAGACAGGGTGAAGAGGCCAAACATCCTGTGCATTTCGATCCACAATGCTTGTGTTGCTCTCGATTGTTATAACCATGGTCACATTTCTCACAGTAATAACCGTATTTCAGGAATCCGGTGATACTGGTAATGGTATCGAAATGTTCATCGTGATAATAGACATGAATGTATTTTCCGTCCTTAAAGTCTTGGCCTCGAAACAACAGAGGTCCGCGCACTTCTTGAGGGTGCACTTTCAAGGTGTAGCGTGGAGCTAGGGCATCTTGCAATTTTTGCATCTCAGGAATGCCACAGGGTGTGTCTTTGGACAGGCCAGCTTGTTGCAACAGGAGTTCTGCTTCGTTTCGTTGCTTGGCTCGATGGGAACGTTGAATAGTGTTCCAGGTTCTTTTCCATTCTACCGTGTCGTTCTTGTCGGCATAGGTTCGTCCCACCACGATGGCACGGGCTAAACACATCTGGTCATGAGAGTTGTTAATTCGGACGAGACTCTTTTTGGTGTTGCGAAGGTCGTCCACCAATAACATCTTTTTGCGTCCTGTCCCTTGAGGAGGAGAGACGTGGGTCATGTCCAGTGTGGCTTTACCATCGGTGATGTCAAACTGATCATTAGATTGTTGTACGTGTTGAATCTTGTCCATGACTTTGGAAGCAGTCAATTCTGCAGGGGTGCTAAACTCGATCCAAACAGGGGATTTCAAACCGTCGTGTTGTATGGAAAGTCTCAAACGATCGTCTTCTTTGGGTTGACATTGTCGCTTGAGTGCAGTGAGCAAAGAATCCCACACCTCAGTGATGAACACTTCTGCTTTCTCTAACGGCACTTCAGCCTTGAAATCTTTAAACTTCACCGTGTATTTGTAAGCCGTGGTTCTAAATTTTCTAGAGGAGCGCTTTTCCGTCTCTCGAATGGAATAGTACTTTTCAGGGTTGACTAAGGGTGGTGAACTTGTTTTAGAGGGTTCGGATTCTGGTTCACTCATGTCCTCTTCAAAATCACTGGCATGAATTTGTGCCAAGATTTCAGCCCTGGTACGAGGCGATAGATCACGTTTCTGCCTCTTACTTTCTTCTTCTTTCTTCTCGAATGAATGGGATCGTTTCATCTTGAAAGCAAAAAGTCAAATGACTCAAGTTCAAACACCATAAACTACTTTATAGTCATAGCAGACCAGCGTATATAAAAGGGTGTGTGTCTTGTCCTTTCACTATTCATTTCACTCTCAAGCCGAACACAACGATGGAAGAGACTGACCAGATGGAACGTTTCGTTAGAGCTTTGCGAGGGGTCATTAGAAAATTCTCTTCAGACCAGCCTACGGACTACTCTCCTTCCTTTAGAGATAAAAGTCAAGATACTTGCTATATCTGTCAGAAGAAAGGGCATTGGTCTTCAGAGTGTCCAGACCGTCAAAAAAGAAAAAAAACAGGGGATAAAAAAGACAAAAGTCAAGATACCTGTTATTATTGTAAAGAAAAAGGACATTGGTCTCCAGATTGCCCAAAAAAGAAACAAGAGGAGTCAGAAGAAAAGAGGAATTCTTCAGAAGAAGAGAGGGATTCTTCAGAGGAAGAGAGGGATTCTTCTGAGGAAGAAAGAAGACAGGTGAAGAAAAAGAAACAGGAGAAAAAAAGAAGAAGGGAAGAAAGTGAGGAGGAAGAAGAGGAAAAGAGTGTGACGGTGAAGAAATTCAAAAAACAGAGAGACTAAACAAGGAGAAAAGAAGAAATCAATGAACTTATTATTAAAGTGTTGTGTTGTGAATTGTGAATTGGATTGTAAAAATGGAGAAAAGAATAAATGAATGATATAAGGTAAGAGTCTTTGAGTTTTGATTTTAAAATAAGAAGCTACACTCACGCACTCATACACAGACACGTACTATAAGGGTAACATGGGTGAGTTTTTTGAGTTATTGGCAAATTGAAATTGTATTTCTTTTCTAGAAATGTGGGTGGCCCTGAAAAGGGCCTTTTTTCTTCATGGTGCAGGGGTGAGTTTAAGCAATCAATTTTAACTGCCTTAAGCCTTTGCCACGGCCAAGGCCTACTTCTGGACTGCGTAATGATGATAATGATTGGGTTGAAATCACTAAGGGTGGTACGGTAGGCTTAGTCACAGGGTTGACGTGTTTGGCTCGGGAAGGTCGTATTCTCTTCGGTCGTGATAAAGAAGTCTGATACATTTGTTTCAGACTTCTTAACTCCGCTAAAATGTCCAACAGTACCGTGACCGTTTGATTTTCACCCTCTTGTTTCTTTGCTGCTGCTACTTCTTCTTGCTGTTGTTTTTTTCTTACCTCTTCTTCTTGCTGCTGTTGCTGTAGGAGAAAAGCCTGTTCCGCTTCCTTTTGTCGTTGTATAAATTTCTCCAATTCTTCTTTCTGTCTCTGTCTAAAATTCTCCACTTGCGGTAATGAAGAAGGTAACGAAGGTTCCGGAACAAATTCTTGCGAGGAGAGAAAATCCACAAAATCCCAATTCACCTCTTCTGAAAGTAAGTCCGGGTTCCCTTGGGCGGTCTCCCCTGCTGGTGCACCCCACTGGATCGTTTTCTGAGTTTCCGTCATGTTGAATCACTATCGCATAGATTGACTGCACACAAGCGCTAGCGAATCTATATTGACTACGTGACGTCACAGACTGCTCTCTTCGGATTGGATGCGGGCTGACTGAATTCTGTAACGCGTGTTTGGATTGGTGAATGAACTCAATCCGTTTCAATCCTTTCTGTCCCTATAAATAAGCGCCGTTCACTGCATTGATTCACCTATTCTCGGAGCCTCAACATGTGGACCGACGTTGAATCTTCAACCCTTGTGTCAACAATGATGTTCAGGACGGACATGCTCATGTATGTCCGATCCAAGTGGACCGTTGTCTACAGGACCAACAGCAGCCTGTGGATAAGAAGAGTCTATATAGAGAGACAAGGTTGCCTCAAGAGGACTCTGATGTATGGCCCTGCTGTAAGACGAAGTTTGAGGAAAAGAAGATGTCGCAAATGCCCTCTATGTTAAGGGCATATTAACATAAACCCAAAGGCCCTTTTCAGGGCCAGCCATATTTCTCGAAAAGAGATAGTCTTTGAATTGCCTACCCCTTTTTTTAAAAATTTAAAAAAAAAAAATCCCATGTTAAATTCCCCTTGTACGTATAGTATCCCACGATTTATTCCCATGTTAATTCCCCTTGTACGTATAGTATCCCACGATTTATTCCCATGTTAATTCCCCTTGTACGTAAAGTGTCCCACGATTTTTCTCCATGTTAAATTTCCATTGTACGTAAAGTGTCCCAAGGGTGTTTTTAATGCTAATTCCCATTGTACGTAAAGTGTCCCCCTTCACTACTACCGCATTGATTGATAATATAATTGATAACACCGACTGATATAATGATTGATGTTACTGATTGATAGGATGATAGATAACACTGATAGGACATTGTTAGAAACCTTTGTCATCAATGTTCAAATCCATTATTTCTGATACTCCATATTTTGTATTGCTATAAATGTAGCCTTTTTTCCTGAATTTATTTATTTTGAATGTCTTGATTTTTTTAATATATTTCTAGTTAGTTGATTTTACAGGATAATGCTGGCCCCACATTATTCTTGTTCAAACGTTACTTTTTCTGGTCATAGGTGAATCATTATATCCTCAGATGTCATATATAAAAAACCCATTATAAATAGATGCAATGTAAGCCTTACACCGTCCAACAAAGAACTTCAGCTTATTGGGTCCTTAGCAAACCAGCTGGTATATATTACACTGCTTACGAACATCGCGTACATAATCCCTCAGGGTTATTAAATGTAAGCATAGTCTGAAATAATATTTTGGTTTTTATCAGGATTGAATTCAGAAAAGTGAAATACAATAATCAGCTTGTCTCATATCTTGGTACTCAAGTTCAAACAACACCATACACATACAGGTGTCACGCTAACTGTGGGCTGTGCCTTTTCTTGACACAATGTCTCAATAATTGCGATGTGTGCATTTGGGATTTACTCAAAAATTTGGAAGAAAAGAAAGAAAGAAAAAACACAAGAAAAGATAAAAGAAGGTCTTTTTACACATACAGGCATGACTATTTTGTACTAATTTTATTGAATTTGATTCACTCGAGATGTAAATGTCACATGTAAGAATGCATTTATTAACGTGTAATGGCACGCCAACATACTTATGTCTCTATGGTGCCAATTAAAGCTCTGAAAATGTTAGAATAAAGAATTGCACAAAGCCCGTCCAATAAATGTCAAATATATTAACCACAAATGTTTAACACGCATAACGCGAAAAAGGTCTGCCTGATGTACTTTTGTTGTTGTTTTAAAATTACATACTCGATGGAACTATTTAAAAAACGAATTATCACAAACCATGTGGTATTTAACATTGAAATCTGGCAGAGTGACTGAGATATCTTCTTTGGAATGTTAAACATTTTGATATTATAAGTATGTATAGATAACGTCAAAGTCATCAAGACCACACATTTATCAATGACAATGACAGTGACAATAACAAAATCTTTATTGCACGCAATAAATAATACGCAACATATGAAATAAGATATTAGTATCTCACTTAGCATGCAAAGTACATCCGTCGTGCACGATTATTTTTTTAAAACTCAAATTAATAGCATTATCACACTCAATTCTCCAGTGGAATAAAAGCAAGTACAAACAAGTATGTTAATGTATTTCGAAAGAAGGATATAAATTATAATAAGTGGAACCCAAAAATCTGTAATAGACTCATTAATTTACAACGACGAACCTTTGGTACTTTCTTTTCCTGAGAAAGATGGAAATAACAATATACAAGACAATGAACCAAATTTGGTTAAAATTAGGGTACAATTGACGTAACTCATATTTGACGTAATAAAATTAGGATACAATTGACGTAACTCAAATTTGACGTAAATTTGGTTAACATTAGGGTACAATTGACGTAACTCAAACCAAACAAACAATGCATTGCAATAAGAACATTAGAAATTATTCTGAAGGCGATTTACTTTTTTCACGAATGAAAAAAACCGGCCTCAAAGAAATCTAATATACTCTTCTGTGGCAGTGATTTATCGCATGTGATAAAATGTGTCATTGCGGCCCATTTTTTTTTTTTCGTGAAATGGATGAAATAACGAGAAGAGTACATATTATCGACATTGATCACTCCAGGAACAAATACAACGAGAACAAGTACAACAATATTAGCCTATAATATTGCAAAGTACACGAATATTCCAATCTAACGTGAATGTATAGTGTCGTTTGCAATTCACAATTTCATTACTTTTTTCGTCGATGAATACTTCATAATCCAAGTACTTGAACATTATTGATTTTAGTTGCATCGATTTAAAAAAAAATAACCCGTTGCTTTATAATTTCACAAGTCTTCGGTGAGACAAGAAGACAGGATATCACTTTCCAAAAGGAATATATAGGAGTAGTTGACTCTTACAGTTGAAGAGAATTTATGTTCAATTATATTTCGACTATGAAAAGCATATTTCGCTGCAGACAATTTAAGAATTGTATTGAATGTATGCAAATTATAATAAACATTATATCCGTAAATCAGGAGTTTCCCTTTTGACAATCATTTCTTTTATAAACCTTCAGAAAATAAAGTTCGGATCAAATGATGATTACGAAAATATTAGAATATAATACAGTTTTCAGAAGAGAAAAAAAGAGACAACTAGCTAGAAGTGAATAGTTGAGTAATTTTGGAACGTCAAATAAATTAAATTTACTTTTATAATTCTTTGTGAAAAAAATGTGGAGCAAAACTTTAGACACCAGCCATGTAATTGAAATTTGCATACATGACGAAATCAAAGTCTCGAAACAGTTTGACGACGTTGTTAACAATTGCAGTGTTTGGAAAACACAAAACTCTGTAAAAATCCATTTGACAATGCATGCATTCTCATTTCGTTGTGGTAGCATTTGATATTACTTTTATCAGTTTGGTTAGCAGCGGATGGAACAATTACATCAAAGACACATTAAAAGCAAAAACGATTGAAAGGTTATACGGCTCCTGTTCGATTTCAAATTGTATCGGTAGTGTTGAAGAAAAGCAAAGCACGAAAGGGATCAGATCATGCCTTCCTAAGGGCAGGGCTATATAATCTGACGGACAAAAATAAACTTACTTTTAAATATTCTACCAAAAATTTGTCTAACTCATCCAGCCTTGCACCTGATACCGTCTTTAGGCCCAAACACCAAACCACAAATGATCGGAAAGCAAACTTTCACTTCAAATAGTTTATGAATTTTTATCTAAGCAGAAAACGTCAATCTTGCCAAGACTGTGGAATGTTCAGTAATAACATCATCTCCATGGATATTTAAAACCTCGCAAAATAATGTTCGATCTTTGAACATGCAAAAGGTCTGCTATCAATCATCTCATTTTTCAAATTCAGTGAATTAAAAACCTTATGTGATAGCCATATTTGTATTTACAGTTTGAAAGATCGAGGGTAAGATTGCAGATGCTGTTGAATTAAAGCAGAAAAGCATCTTTGGCTGGATGCCAATTACGGCCTCATCTTTACCGTAATACTTTAAAAAAAAATGCACCATATTGAATATAATGTTGATATTATTACAATTGTACTATACTGAATATAATGTTGATAATATTACAATTGTACTATACTGAATATAATGTTGATATTATTACAATTGTACTATATTGAATAAGTTGTTAATAATAGTAAACTTTCACTTTTTGATTTCAATGTAGAAAATAGTAAAATTTGCACTATATTGAATATAATACTAAAATTAGTAACACTACTGAAAAAAATTCGTGTATGAGATTACTTTTCTTGAGTTATAAAAACGAAAGAAACACATACACAAGACAAAATAAATAAATAATAATTTCGATGTCTACCAGGAAATAAAAGCAAGCAGATACCTATGTTCAATGTTTAAAGTGGACATTTATAAATGTATGCTTTTAAGCTTACACGAATTATTTGATAATTTAATTTAAACAGGTATGATGTTTTCATTGTTTGGATTGTTTTAACAAGTTCGAAATAATTTCTGTCAATTCTGATTTAGTTCGTCATTGGCTTTACAAAGCCGACTTCCTACACATTCAGTAACATGCCGCGCCTGAACACAACGGAAACAAGTGTGAGTGAGATTTCCGATATATGGGGAGTGTTTTATGAAAACCAAGCATTCTGTCATGTGCTAAATGAAGAATAAATGTCAAGTACCAATAATAAAGTAGACTAGAGAAATACGATGACTGTTCCAAAAAGTAATATTGGAAAAAGACGAAACAAAAAACATTTTAGTTATATTATTGCTTTATCGAGAAGGAACTGTTCTGTAGTGTTGTTCGGGTGGGTAATATGACTCAGTTAAAAACATGGATACGATAGTCCACCATATTTCAAGCATTTGAATTACCGTTTGTGCTCGCTTATAAAACGAGGCAAACTGCAAATAATAAAGATCCTCATCAAGCATAACATAATGCGTCTGTCGATCAGTGTCTATGTCGTTTGTTCTACTGATTACTCCAAACAAACCGCATAGGCTCAGGTCTGCCGGTGCAGTGTGCGACAGCAGATCTGGATCTGTGCATTTTGCACTTTTTCTTGTCTTTTAAGTGCGTAAAAACTGCACTGAAACATCTCAAAATACAAATTTCGTCATCTTTTCGAATTCCCTTCCCTGCTGAAAGCTTGTAGTATTTTAAATCTGAGAACTCGTTAATATCTCAGATATTATTCCAGATATTACAGAAACATGATGCTGTCATACAATCTGGGATGAAACGAGTCCTTATTGTTGGCTCCTTGTCACGTAAGTATAAACTGTAATGAAAAGGTAGACAAAGCAACCCAAACTGCCTGCAGTCACCAGTCTCCTTACTGAAGATTCAAGATACTGACTTCATATACTACATAAAATCAGCGTTTTCGGCATATTTGGCAAAATATGTGGAATTAAAACTCCACAAATAAACTTAAGAATATTAAACGTACTATACTGGATAGTAACATCCTCATATAGAACAAATCGGAAAGATCAAACGCTATTGTACCGATCGCATATGGGATACGTGTATCTGCCTCATGCATACCTCCTGAATGGTTAACCTCGACCGGAATTTAGACCAAACCAGTGTCCATTGACAGTGGAGCACAGTCTTGTAGAAGTATTTTGACGTGATCTGCTTGAAAATGCGACATGAGAATATACCACCGGAGAAACTCTTGGGCTTTTAAAGGGAATGAGATTTGTAAATTTCAATCCCATTTTAAGGATTTTATATGTGTTACCTTTTATTTTATGTATATTTTAGAAAATGTTAACATCATGACTTTTATCATTTTGTCTTGTTGTCTTTAATATTTACGTTTATTTGGAAGGGTTTTTCTTCCTAATTGTTTGTGTAATTCATTTGAATTTCATCTTTGATGATAGTGTGGTAGTATGCTAAATAGCCAATTCAATTAGTGATAAGATTTGATATATATTGGATTGTATAGATTAGACACTAGGTCATATGCGAGATTAGATAGATGAATCGTTCATATACGGGATGAGACAGTTTAGAATACTAGATCACATACGGATTAGATAGATTAAATAACTACATCATATATGGCATTATATAGATTGGACTACTAGATCCTATGCGGGATTGAATAGATTAGATGACTAGATCTTGTAGAAGACTAGATCATGTACGGAATTAAATAGACTAGATGAAACTGGATGACTAGATCGTATACGGATTTAGATAGACCAGATGACTAGATCGTATACGGTATTAGAAGCATTATATGACTACATCATGTAAGGGATTAGATAGATTAGAGGAATAGATCTTATACGGGATTAGATAGATTTGATGACTGGATCATATACGTGATTAGATAGATTAAATGAATAGATCATGTACCAGATTAGACAAGATCGTACACGGGATTAGATGACTAGAGCATATACGGGATTAGATATATTAGATGACTAGATCATGTACGAGATATGTGCGGGATTAGATAGATTAGAAGACTAGATCATATACGGAATTAGATTTGAAGACTAGATCATATAAGGAATAAGATAGATTAGAAGACTAGATCATGTACGGGATTAAATAGGTTGGAAGACTAGATCATGTACGGGATTAAATAGATTGGAAGACTAGATCATGTACGAGATTATATAGATTAGAAGACTATTTCGTGTACGAGATTTGATAGATTAGAAGACTAGAGCATGCACGGGATTAGATGGATTAGATTATAGTTAAGCATTATGCTATATAGCCAGATAAAGTGATGGTTCATTTCCGTAGTTCTAATCGTACCCAGAATCCATGCACCTGAATGTGTATCAAATCATGCTTACCAAGGTAAAGTTTGCTAACTGATCCGTACACAATCAGACCAAAGAAAAGCTTAGATCTGTCTAAAGTCATGTATTTCCAGAGTAAGTCCTATATCGGTCTGCTGTCCAACCTGTGCTTGCCATAACTGGACTTAAATCTAGGAATTTTCGTTTTGCATATGTGTCTTACCAGTGGGAAAATGTATAGCAGTAGTGTATTGTGAGCTGCACCAGGCAAATGTTTCAGAAGTTGGTAGGAGATCCTGTCTGGTCAAATTAGATGAAACTCAGTATGTGGATATCGTAACAAAAGGATCACAGGTCATACACCCGCCTGGGACTAAAAGTTTTCGACATATTTCCTTTATGAGACTCTATTGCAGCATGTTTTGGCCAGTGTATTTAACATTTCTAGCAAGGTAGTGAAAAATTGTCATATTTCTAAAAGTGACTGATAGAGCTGTGCTTCTTTGCACTCAGTAATTTTCCGGACTATATATGGGTAATAAAGAAGCCAGCTCTCGCCTAGAAACATAGAATAACTCTCTCTCTCTCTCTCTCTCTCTCTCTCTCTCTCTCTCTCTCATAGTACTACGACCATTTTGCCTAACATTCATATTTTTAATCGATGGACTTGCAATAAACTTTTTAAGGATATTTGTCCATTCTCTGATGGCGAGGTTGCATGTATCATGGTTTTCTGACACCTTCGACAGATCAATTACGTAGGGTCGGCTGTGCCATGTGGTATAAAACAGCTGACACTGTGGAGGTAGTGTCGATGTTTGGCACACGCTGCCCACACTTTCTATATTTAGAAACTTGAAAGGGCATATGTTACCAATTCTCTGAACTGAAAAGTAGATATATGATATGCAAACATGACAGTGTTCAGTGGCTGGAAAACCAAAAGTTGATGAGAACGGTCAGACAAACATTGTTAATCTTTCCATTGCAATAGATGTCGTGGTTTTCCGGAGTTTGGATTTCAGAGTTTAATTATCCTTTATCTTACTTTATCCTTGGGATTCCAGTTGTCATGAAAATTATTAAATCTCAAGATATCTTATACCAATAGCAGAATGTAAAACTCCGATGAAAAGGAAACACGGCATAGTGATGCCGTGGCGTCTCTCCAAGCAACCAAAATTGGTGTCAGACCAAATCGTTTTTGTTTAGTTGAGTGTATTCGTTTAATGCCATTTTGTTATTGGTTTTGGAGAAAGACTAGCATCTTTGTACTTGGGATTTAATTGAGCGAATACGTTTAAACGACCCAGTTATGTTAATATCAATGCAAAATCTCGCGAGGCTGCTTATTTTCCAGTGGGTACTATTAGTGAACGGCTTTGCTTTAAATCGTGATGTGTATTTCACAGCTGTAAAACGCAATGGAATTCTCCGATACATAAATTACATGATTTTATAATGGCTGCACCAGGTATTAAATATTAGCTGCCTTTTGGCCTAATCGGAGCTTAGAAGAGGGAATTAATTTACAACGAATACCACAGATCGCTGTACTCGTCATATCCTGTGAAACTAACGGTTGAAAAAGACCATTAGTTTAGCAGTTGTTTTCGACTCGGCGTTAGGATTCGCTTAGGTATGACAGCAATTTTCGTATATTCTAGATCTTAACAGTATTGAAAAAAGCCTTTGCTAATTATGCACACCGTTACATTTCATACGGCAACATATCATAATTGGTGGTAGAAAAGATGCAATCGCCGCCCTAGAAAATGAATTACAGTAATGCACTGAAACGTGAATATTTACTGTCACAATTTAGGTCGAAATGCCATAAAATCATTTTCTTAAGCATTCCTTGTCTTTCGTTACCTTTTCGTAAAATAATTAGATCACTAGACAACCCTAACCCTAACCCAAACCAAAACAGAACCAAGAAATATCAACTGTACAATAACTATGAATCATAAAAACGTACTGACGACAATAACAAAATTTAAATCGACTGAAGCCACTCATCTTAAATAAGGTTCTTTATTCTTTTTTTCATGTCTTATTTTACCGACCAGTATTTGCTTCTTACACTTAAATACACGTCATTTGAACTCTAACTTGTCGTGTTCGTCCTACATCAAATACTACAATTATCCGATAAAGTTCTTTTTATTTTATTCTTATAAAAACTAAACGTTTGCTAATGATCGCAAATCAATTTTGTATCTTCTGACTAAATATTATTCCAAAATTAAGGGTCTCTGTCTGCAATATATTCGATTGTAAAATATATGTCATTTGCGTCTCTGCTCTGTGATTTTTTAATTAGGTCTGCACCAATGAGGGCGGCGTTGTTAGAAATAACAATGAAAATTTCAAAATTGGGCAATAATATCAAATTTCTGAAAATATTTATCAAGCTCTTTTAGTATATTGCAAACGAAATAAGTTAATATTAAAATACCAAGTTGTCAAAAAGATCCGCAAAGGAAATATGGAGGCTGAATATACTAAAAAATATAAGGACATTTTCAAGACATTTTCATTTCGCTTGTTAACGGTAACACTAACAGCCAACCTCACTTGTCCATCGCGATCATTGTAAACAGGGAATGAAAGAAAATTAATTCCGGCTATCTATACTTCTTGAGGATAAATTAACTAGAATTCTTTTTTAGACTGCTATACGGTAATCACATAATCACAACAAATGTTGATGGAAAAGATGTGATGTGATGTGATGTGATTTGGAGTTTTAATGTAACTTCAACAATTTTTCAGTCATATCCCTACGATGTCTGCAGTGTGGAAGTTTATAGTGATGTCTAGCCCAGGGACATCATGCCGCAGACGTGCAGCCTGATGTCCCACCCAATCACATTATCCTGACACCAGGCCGACCAGTCCTGAGCGCCAAGCGAGGCATCTGTTAGTATCATTATTGTAAGTCTTTGGTATGACTCGGCCGGGGATTGATGGAAAAGACTATGCCAGGGTATCAGTGTAGTTGGGACAGTTGATATGATTTAAATGTATCCAATTTTCCAGTCTTTGTCATATTGAATAAAATCCACATTTCAAAAAATGTTCTACTTCTGAAGTCTTAAAAAAAACTAAGTCTTTACAGCACACTCCCCCCACCCCAATGGTCGTATGGACATTATTCATTTGGTTTAACAGGTCTAGCTCTCTGGTCTGTGTAGCAAGAAAGAACAACACGTATTTGTGATTATGTAAAGTAATTAAATGATTATTTACAGGACTTCTAATTAGCTTCAGAGTTTGAAAATGCTGCTTATATTAGGGACAATATGGTAGATTGAGTGGCTCTAATTCGCAATGGTAACTTGCATATAGTTTTAAAAGAATTATGTACTTTATGCTTGAAATATGACAATCTTTGCCAACCATCTACACCTCAAGTACATTTATTTAACATTTATATTTTGAAGCAGAGGATGAAGCAGATATGTAGCAATCATTTACATGTTTCCAAATCAACTTCTGGACAGGTCATTACTGAGATATCACAGGTTTAGTTTAACACAAGAAACACAGATTTGTGTATCAGAAACAATCCAGCCAGATAGAGAAATATTATACATATATATATATGGTTCAGCTTTGATCGGATTGGCCGGATTTCCAGTTGAATAGAGTGTTTAATTCGTGTGACAGACGGAGAATATTGCGTAGCAAATTTACTGCAAATATGGGATTTATGTGTGTAAGTTTAATTCAGTATTTATAATCCCTTAACTCCTTGATTCTTTGCCAGCGACATAATGATTGTTTTCCCAGGGTTTTCTGTCTTGAAGCAGTAGGTACTGTCTGTGCTCGCTTATAAGTCCAATCAAACTGCAAACAACAAGGATCCTGATCTGCCTTAGCAAATGGCTTGCTACTCCTAACATACTGCACAAACCCTGAACTGTCGGAGTTTTATGGCACTGTAGATCGTGGTCTTTGCAGTTTGCAATTGGACTTGTCTCATAAACGAGTATAAACGGTAAGACATGAAAAAGACCAGTCTTGTTACGCATACTCCAGAAAGACATGGAAGAAGACCAGTCTTGTTACGCATACTCCAGATTATTCGCGTGAGTAGATTATGTAAAACACATTTATATGTTGATAAATTCTGTTTTACATCAATGATTAACATACAACAAATAGTTTGCTTGTGACGATGAACATGCTGCTCTGTTGACTTTACCTAAGGCATTAAGAAGCGTTACGCAACGCTCTGCCACTCACAGACTATTAGACCTTATCAAGCTATGGACCACAACTGGGACAGCAATTAAAAAAAATTATTTAAATAAATACAAAACGAAATCACTAGTGAAAAATATTTTTACAGCATAGTTTATATCATGTTTTGATTTTTGTACATCTCGTTTCATTAAAATATTTCTTCCGCACTTTCTTTGAATCACTTGTAATTTTATTTCCCTTGTCTGATATAGTACATTTAGCAATCAATATTTAGATGCTTAACTTAATGTTGAGCGCCTAGCGGGGCAGCTGTTAGTACCATTTTTATAAGTCATTGGTATGACTCGGCCGGGGTTCGAATCCGCGATCTCCCGCATCCTATGTGGACGCTCTAACCAATTAGGCCACCGGAGCGGGCAATAATCAAGAAATATGCAAGCTTGCTTAGAATGAAGCATACTCTCATGAATACGTTTTATTTTGTACGTTTCATGGGTAATCTATTAACGAAACTGAATCTGAGGGAAGCGAAAAACTCTTAGTACTTTTAAATGGCGACATATTTCAACATGTATTGTTTTCTTATTTCTGTTATAGATGTTAAGGATACATATCTGTATTCACTTATTAGCTGATGGTGAAAACATAACATTCTTTGGCAAATAAGTATTCCCCAATGGTTGTAGTTGTATATGCTGCTTTTAAAATGTCTTCCCATCTTCTGTTTCTATTGTAATAACGTCCTATCTGAAATAATATGTACGAGCGTTGTCAAGCACAGTGCCGGATTAAAGCCTGCCAGATCCATAAGCGCTGAAAATATTATGGTATCCCCCCCCCCCACTTCCTACAAAATATAAATTAAAAGAAACAATATTAAAAACTAAAAAGGGGGAAATATCAGTGTTGCCATAATTGCCATCATCCCAGATCAAAATACTCGTACATGCATATCGACATGGTCTCTTGTAATTCATTCAATTTTATCATAAATAATTAATATTTCTGGTGTCCCTGTTGTGGTGGTTGAATGTGCCTAATGGATAGTACGGCACTACACATTCACATTTAGAAATTGTTTGAAAGTTAATAAAATGAGAGTAATGGACGGATTGCTTCGTATTGTAATAATAAATAAAAAAATATCCGTAAAATAAGACTTGTTTGGTAATACTGAAGAACTGATTTTCACGTCTTTTTATCGTGATTCCTGTTTTGCTTTCGTCTATTTAGGTGATTCATCTTTTGCTTTAGTCTCCTTTTGTGATTCCTCTTTTGCTTTCGTTTCCTTTTGCGATTTCTCTTTTGCTTTCGTCTCCTTTGTAATTCCGCCTTTGCTTTCGTCTCCTTTTGTGATTCCTCTCTTGCTTTCGTCTCCTTTTGTGATTCCGCCTTTGCTTTCGTCTCCTTTTGTGATTCCTCTTCTGCTTTCGTCTACTTTAGCGATTCCTCTTTTGCTTTTATCTTCTTTTGTGATTCTTCTTTTGCTTTCCTTTATTTTAGCTATTATTCTTTACCTTAATCTGAAATGTAGCATCTGGCAATACACGAGATAAAACTGGTGGCAGTTAGTGCATGGTACTATTTGTCACATTAAATGATTGATGGTGGGAGGGAGATGATACTGATATGCTATCGTACAATTCATGACCGAAATCAAAATGAGCTAAACACATGATATGTTTGTGTGTCAACTTAATGTCAAGGAGAACTAGAAAAACTACGTTAACAGCGTCAATTTTCGGGCTAGCAGTTCTTTTTTTTTTTTGTTTATGCTTGTTTTGGTTCTTTTGTATTTCTTGTTTTGCGCTTTACTCTTTAACAGACTAAATGACTGTGAGGATGATATTATTCTTAGGGGTTCGCAGACACAAAAATGAACCTTTTCGCTTTCTCTTCGCCAACAGTGAAGCGAAAAATATAGCATCCATTTTACACCATTGTGGACAACATATTACTTAGCAACCTTTTGAAAACTACGAGTATGAAACTTTCGACCTTGAAATTACAAAGGGATATACTAAAGGTCAACAGGTTTCACCAAATAGACCATTATTAACTAGGCAGCTACCCTTTGTACCTTGCAACAATAATTAGACACCATATATCAACCCAAAACAACATATACAAACAAATAAAGACGCACACAAAAATGTAACAGTCGTCATGGTCTGTAGACCTATTCGCAACCAACAATAAAACAGCAAAAAATGCAAATAACGTTGGTTTCATAATTCTACATTATTCCCGCGATTTGTTTTTAAACAGGATCTTATATACTACACACATTCTCACATTCTTTTAAACCATTCGTGTAAAAACTGGTGGAGATGCAGAGAGATTAAATAATCGTTGACAATGCTTCATAATTTACGATCAACTAGTGCTTGTTTTCTCATTAGTACTAATGAACATTATGACAGCAGAGACAAGGCGCACAGATGGAAAACAAATCTGCATCAACTACCGAGTTCTCTCTCTCTCTCTCTCTCTCTCTCTCTCTCTCTCTTACAGAACCTTGCATCACTCGTATAAATGATTGTAAAGGTAACCTTTTTTTTACTTTTCTCCAGGAATCACTCATTATCACTGCGTGCAAGTGTCAAATGAATTGGATTCTATATTAATTATGATATGTTAATGTTAGCACAAAAAATGATCAAGGTAGTTTGGACAATAGTGTTTGTTTGTATGGATGACAATTTTCTAATGTGTTCAAGTCAATTATTAAAGTGAACATTAAATCTTCTACCTAATTGTGAAAAATGACCATGGTTTAATGTTGTGTAAGTAAACAATATATATACACAATTTACGACTGCATAAAATATGCAGTTTAAAACATAGTAAACATAAAATCTTGATTTTTAGATTACATTTGGAATATTGACATTAATCTGATGGGAATGTTTATTTTTTAATTACCAGATCAAATAAGTTTGAAATGTCAAAAGTATTGATTTAAAATATAAGTCTCATGACAAGTACATTTTAAGATTAACTCAGCAGATAAACATGTTTGTATCCTCGTAATTTACCCCTGAGAAATGTTTTTTTTTTTCTTCAAGTAAAATCACACCATTCCTATATGTATTCTTAATTATCTAAAACTCTATAATATAAATCCATAAAAAGTTATCAGATTTAACAAAAATTACATTGACATTAGGCATAAAATCCTTGATTTGGAGGATCTAGTTCAATGAACATAATACTGTCATGAAAGCATATTATTCTGTTCAGTCAACCATTATATTTAGATGGAAACAAGGACGTCATTGTGCAAAGTGAGATAATATATTACTTCGTCTACCGAATCACGTGACATGATGACACATTAATACACGTCAGTCATTCAGTATTTAGCTAAGAAATCCGTTTCAATTTCAGCGACAGAGTTATTGAAAAAGATTGGTATTGTTCTTAAAAAATATAAAATTACCAAGTAACATTATTTATACTACAGCAGACAATATTTGTTTGCATATCAAGTTCGTACAGTAATTACCCACGTGTTTTATAAATCATGAAAATCAATTTAAAGCGGTTTGAGGACATATTCATGTAAAGGAAATTCACTTCATTTGCTGTTATTGTATTTAGTTTACGTTCATAACAATTTTTAAGTTCTACACTGTTCTTGAGATGGAAATTTGATCAGTGGAAATAGTTAAAACAGGTGCTTAAGATATCAAACAATAATATATGAAACCATTGTTTTTGTATTTCTTTATAATTAATTACAATTTTCACCCGACCCCACCTTTCTTTCAGGGGACAAACCAACATTAAAGTGTACATTGTCAACTTTGCAATCTCCGGTTTAGTGCTTGCTATAGAAGGATATTCCACATCTGATCTTATTTATATATTTTTCAAATTTTATTATCGCATTATTTTCCCCTTCAAATTATGGAGCGGATATGCTTTTCTACATCCTTTTGTGCAAGCAAACATGGGGTTATTGCTATCAGTTGTGCCGGTGTTTAGCTGGTTGTTTGGGCGACCACAAGTCTATAACCATCCAAATTCGTCTAGGGTTCGGAAAACGAATTAATGTAACTCACTCATTTCAACGACCTGGATATCAACTATCAGGATAACAAAGCCCTCACTAACACTTTTTCACCACCATCATTCGAGAAATGGACGAAACGCTGCAACAATTGTACATATTTATGATTTTAAAAAATCATTATAATTAGCTTGTCGGAGAAAAATGGCGTACATAATGCATGAATTTATCTAAATACGCTGGCTGATTGGTTAATCGATTAGCGTGATTGACATGAGGCGACAAGTCAGTTAATTTACTTACCTATTTCATTCAGTTGTCTGCCCGTAAATATTCTACACATAGTAAGATATGTACTGATGTGATCTTTCGTTATTGTGGCATTTAATAATTGCAGAAAAAACATAGCTATTAACGTAAAACGTTTATGTGAATTACAACAAGAAAGAAAAAAGATATGCAGAGTGGATTAGTTTTAAATGTTTCCAGATTTATGTTTTCTTTTACGTTTTCATTTTTTAATTTTTTTTTCCATTAACAATATTCCGAAGACATAGAGGGGAAGCAATGACTCAAATATCTGTCTTATATTCCACAGATAAGTAGAAGAGCGTTGATAATAATGACGATCATGATGATGATGAAAACGATGATGAGCGGGATTACAAAAATATAACACCAATGTGACATATCTTTGATTAACTATTTTCATATTAAGCTTGAAGTTAAATTACCAAACTATAATGGGCCCTGGGTTGGCGAGTGGTCCAAGGCGTTGCCTTTGCATATCACTGACATCTTATCTCTGTCCGTCTGGGTTCGAGTCGCACGATTGGCCAACATGGGCATGTGCGAAAGCTTACGAGTAGGCTCCCATTGGTCGATGGTTTTTCAGGGGTTCTTCCTCTACCAATTATCCTGGCTGCCATGCGTAGCCTATTATGTGCTGAAAAATGGCGTTCAACCCACAAGAAGCAAAACTATAATAAAAGCCCAAACAGGATTGTTTCTTTCTAATATTGCATATTCTTCATGTTGAGGCTAAGATAATATATCATATGCAGTGGTATGGATAGCAGAAATTCCCCTTGATGGTCAGACTATGTGGCAGGAACGAGGTTTTGAGGAGTTTCTGCAACGCAATGTGATTAGCCTTGTGTTTCTTCTCATGTATCATTTGGAAATAGGCTTGTAGAAAAAGATGACGCATTATGCATTTGGTATATTTATAGCTATTATTCCTAAAATATTTATGTCATAAGAAAGAACATTAAAATTTACTTATTGTAATCAAAGATTATTGTTAAATGTCGTTCGTTTTCAGGCAGCATCATATGGCGTTAATATAAATAATGCAATACACGCCATAACTACCACATTACATACAAAACATATAAAGAAAATTGAATTGTATAAATTCAGGCAAGGAGTTATTTTATACTTTCATATATTTTGTCTAAAGATGACACCGTTATTTGTATAGTAAAACTGTAAGGTGTAATTTATTTGATATGCGTAATGACGACATCAACAGTCCCAGTGAGTGCACTTATGTACGATATGGACATTCCAGATGGCTGTATCACGTCAACACACAGTGTTATACACATGTATAGGAATGAGAAATATATTTATTGACTGTCTCACATTCTAGATCTAAAATTTGTATTATTGATAAGAAATAAGCTTTTTATTAGATTATCTTGCATCTTATGAATGCAGTTCAATGAATCGTACATGATCAGGTCTGGTTCAGCGATCAGACAAGAGATGCAATTTTCTCGATGCGAGCTGCAGGTCCTAACTAAGGAAAAAAGCTAAAACAAAGAGTATTGTTTCACTAAGTCTGCCAATGTAAATGGAAAAAGTTCCAGTAAAATAATGACAATTTACAAATTTGTAACTTGATGTTCATTAAATGTTTGAGGCGAACTAGAGATGGAAACATAAATCAACATATCCTTTTTCTTTTATAGTCCTTAAATGACAAGCCCTTTTTTGGCAAAACAGAGTTTGTGTCTGAGCGCGTGTGGGTGTGTGTGTGTGTGTGTGTGTGTGTGTGTGTGTGAACCGTGAACTAATTTATGTTTGTGAATATCAATGTCCTGGTTTTGTACATATTGCATTTTCGAGGGAACGTAAATTCATGGATGGGGAAGGAGTCCTATAAATTAGGGATAAATATCATTGTTTACTGGACCTTTAAATTCATACATCGGAGATGCATTCGTATATATTCGGGATAAATATCATTGCTTACTAGACCTTTAAATTCATGAATTGGAGATTTAGTCCCATATATTCGGGATAAATATCATTGCTTACTGGACCTTTAAATTCATGAATTGGAGATGGAGTCCCATACATTCGGGATAAATATCATTGTTTATTGGACCTTTCAATTCATGAATTGGAGATGGAGTCCCTTATATTAGGGATAAATATCATCGATTACTGGACCTTTCAATTCATACATCGGAGATGCATTCGTATATATTCGGGATAAATATCATTGCTTACTGGACCTTTAAATTCATGAATTGGAGATGGAGTCCCATATATTCGGGATAAATATCATTGCTTACTGGACCTTTCAAATCATACATCGGAGATGCATTCGTATATATTCGGGATAAATAACATTGTTTACTGGACCTTTCAATTCATGAATTGGAGATGGAGACCCATATATTAGAGACAAATATCATCTATTACTGGACCTTTCAATTCATACATTGGAGATTTAGTCCTATATATTTAAGGATTTATATCACTGTTGACTGGGTACTTAAATTCATGGTTTGAAGCAACCACAAAATCCATGAAAATTAGTACTCCATGGAAAATAGGGAAACCACATTATTCGTGATGTCAAGCACGATGAACAAATGTCATGAGTTTTGGTACTAGAAAACCCGCATCTCAATCAATTATAAGTTTTGGACAAATTTAATACCCAGTTCAAACAGGAATATGTTTTGGAAGGATCAAATACGCAGTTCAATCAGGTATTGTGTTTGTACCGATCAAGTTCGCAGTTCAAGCAGGTATTGCTTTTGTACCGATCAAATACGCAGTTCAAGCAGAAGTACAGTAACGTTTCAATTTTGGTATTTGTAATGCAAGAAAAAGAAAGATTTCTACTGAATATCCCTTCATCACATTGGATTCAAGATTAAGACACCTGAGAATTGTTTTTCGTTATTTGGACAGTATAATTGGAATCCATGTACTTTTGCCTTTAATTAATGAGACCCGTTCAAAAGTATCCTTAAAAATGAAAATGTATGAATATCAAGAGATATCCAAGACACGTCTCCTTCATCACATACAGGTATTCTTCGCGTTCCCGTGGCATCTTCATGGTGAGCTGCTCTCCAAACAGCGCATATGTGAAACATTACCGCTTAAAGTATCTCCTTAGTCGAACAAGCGAAGCAATTAATCACAAACTCACCGTTATAAGGATATACGTCTCGAATACTTCATATCTGACATCGCTTTATACATGCTGGCTACCGATACAGGTTATTGATTTAGGCTCTTTAAATGTATCGAAACATATGATGTGTGTCCGTATCACAACAAAGGCTAATTCAATTCCATAATTTATACGTACGAAGCAGAGTCGTTATTTTTTGTCTTATGGGTGATTGCTTTTATTCAAAAGCGAGCGACACCTATCTTTAAGTAGGAGTACATTGCCAGATATGTTTTTAAAACGGATGATTCTGCAATGTACAATACTGTCCTACATTATTGTTTGTATGTATAATGATGTCCTACATTATTGTTTGTATGTATAATGATGGCCTACATTATTGTTTGTATGTATAATTCTGTCATATGTTATAGTTTGTATGTATACTACTGTCCTACGTTATAGTTTGTACGTATAATTCTGTGATATGTTATAGTTTGTATGTATACTACTGTCCTACGTTATAGTTTGTATGTATAATTCTGTGATATGTTATAGTTTGTATGTATACTACTGTCCTACGTTATAGTTTGTATGTATAATACTGACTTATTTTATAGTTTGTATCTATAATGCTATCCTACGTTATAGTTTGTATGTATAATAATGTCCTACATTATAGCTTGTATGTATAATACTGTCTTATGTTATGGTTTGTATGTATAATTCTGTCATACATTATATTTTGTATGTATAATACAGTCCAATGTTATGATCTGTATCTATATTACTGTTCTACGTTATAGTTTTTATGTACAATACTGTCCTACATTATAGCTTGTATGTATAATAATTTCCTACATTATAGTTTGTATGCATAATACTGCCATGCGTTACTATGTTATACTTTGTATGTATAATACTGTCCGACTTTATAGTTTGTAGGTATAATACTGTCCTTCGTTATAGACTGTGTGTATAATAATGTCCTACATTATAATTTGTATGTGTAATACTGTCCTTCATTATTATTTGTGTGTATAATAATGTCCTATGTTATAATTTGCATGTATACTATTGTCCTCCATTATAGTTTGTATGCGTAATACTGTCCTTCATTATTATT
Organism: Sinohyriopsis cumingii; assembly: GCA_028554795.2. NCBI lineage: Eukaryota > Metazoa > Mollusca > Bivalvia > Unionida > Unionidae > Sinohyriopsis > Sinohyriopsis cumingii. The sequence continues at coordinate 49,349,794 of CM068827.1, forward strand.
TGTGTGTATAATAATGTCCTATGTTATAGTTTGCATGTATACTATTGTCCTCCATTATAGTTTGTATGTGTAATACTGTCCTTCATTATTATTTGTGTGTATAATAATGTCCTATGTTATAGTTTGCATGTATACTATTGTCCTCCATTATAGTTTGTATGTGTAATACTGTCCTTCATTATTATTTGTGTGTATAATAATGTCCTATGTTATAGTTTGCATGTATACTATTGTCCTCCATTATAGTTTGTATGTGTAATACTGTCCTTCATTATTATTTGTGTGTATAATAATGTCCTATGTTATAGTTTGCATGTATACTATTGTCCTCCATTATAGTTTGTATGTGTAATACTGTCCTTCGTTATTATTTGTGTGTATAATAATGTCCTATGTTATAGTTTGCATGTATACTATTGTCCTCCATTATAGTTTGTATGTGTAATACTCTCCTTCATTATTATTTGTGTGTATAATAATGTCCTTTGTTATAGTTTGCATGTGTACTATTGTCCTCCATTATAGTTTGTATGTATAGTTCTGTCCTACGTATTATGTTACGTGTTTAGGCTCGAATAAACACTAACACAACAAAGAGTGAAAAGGACAAGCTTTGAAAAATTTAACAAATAATTTATTGTGGTGAAAAAATACTGTAAAATCAAAAAATAAGAACTTACTGTTTTAAGAATCAAATCGAAAAATAATCCAAGAATAACCCACCAATAAAATTGTATTAGTCCTAATAATGAAAAGTTCTAATGAATTCAAGTTCGTGTCTTGACAAAGAATCCAAAATGGAAGGCGATGACGTATACTGTATCCTTTTTGTTGTTGGAATATCTACAGTTCTGTGTTATTCACAAACAATAATCAAGTGTTTTAAATCCGAATAAAATTATCAAGAAATTATTTTATTCAAGAATTCTTTTTGAGCACTCAAAATATTTCCATTGAAAAGAATTCGTCTTTTAAAATCCAAACAATTTGAAGAAAAATTAACATATAACTCGAAAACTGTCAACAACAGAAGGAAACGACTTGATAGCAAGTGTTTTAAGCCCAGACTGAAAGATATCTGTCTAAGCATCACTATTATAACTAAGTAATGCGCAATTTCGGAAACGGCTGAATTGCGAAGTAAAGGGTCACGTGATTATGTTTACATATAAAAATTACGTTGCCACGTACGACCTTGATAAAAACCAATCATTTTACTCCGAGAATAAAATAAAAAGAATTGTTTAGTTCACAAAAAACTATTTACAAGTTGAGGGTCACGTTACGAACACAGACTTGAACTTAACCTTATTATTCAAGCAATAAAAATGAATAAAAAAGAACTTGTTTGCGTAAACTGTTGCTAATTTTGAATTAAGGTCGGGAACTAGGTCAGCTTTAAGTAGTTACAAAATGAACAGTCGAGGTCAAACTATTTTCTGGAAAAGTATCGAGTTCCTTATAAACGAAACTACATTATTTTGATATATAATGAAATTATAAAAATAAAAAAGATTTTAAAACTTACAAGCAATTAAATCAGATATCAATTAAATCAAATATACATAACATACGTTATACTTTGTATGTATAATACTGTCCTACGTTTTAGTTTGTATGTATAATACTGTCTTTTCTTACAGTTTGTATGTATAATTCTGTCTGAAGTTATAGTTTGTATGTATAATGCTGTCTTTTCTTACAGTTTGTATGTATAATACTGTCCTACATTATAGCTTGTACGTATAATTCTGTCCCAAGTTATAGTTTGTATATATAATTCTGTCCTATGGTATAGTTTGTATGTATAATACTGTCTTACATTGTAGTTTGTATTCATATGCTATAGTTTGTATGCAAAATAATATTCTAAATTATAGTTTGTATGTAGAATACTGTCCTACGTTATAGTTTGTATGTATAATACTGTCCTACGTTATAGTTTGTATGTATAATACTGTCCTACGTTATAGTTTGTATGCATAATGCTGTCCCATGTTATCAGTTGTATGTATAATACTATTGTCCATTATAGTTTGTATGTATAATGCTGTCCCATGTTATCAGTTGTATGTATAATACTGTTGTCCATTATAGTTTGTATGTATAATGCTGTCCCATGTTATCAGTTGTATGTATAATAATGTTGTCCATTATAGTTTGTATGTATAATGCTGTCCTATGTTATCAGTTGTATGTATAATACTGTTGTCCATTATAGTTTGTATGAAAAATTCGGTCCTACGTTATAGTTTGCATGTATATTAATGTCCTACGTTATAGTTCGTATGCATAATTCTGTCTCAAGTTATAGTTTGTATGGATAATACTGTCCTACGTGATAGTTTGTATTTATAATACTGTCTGACATTATAGTTTATGTGTGTAATTATGTCCTACGTTATATCTTGTATGTATAATACTGTCCTACGTTATAGTTTGTATGTATAATACTGTCCTACATTTTAATTTGTATGTATAATTCTCTCCTACGTCTTATGTTACGTGTTTAGGCTCAAATAAACAGTAACACAAGAAAGAGTGAAAAGAACAAGCTTTGAACAATTTTAACAAAAACTTTTTTTCCTGGGAAAATAATCCAAGAATAATGCACGAATGTAAGACGTCCTAACAATGAAATGTTCTAATGAATTCAAGGTCGACTCCCGACGAAGAATCCAAGAGCGATGGCGATAACGTATACTGTATAATGTATGGTGTTGGAATGTCTACAGTTTTGTGTTATTCACAAACATGAATCCGGTGTTAAAAATCCTAATAAAATTTTTAACAAATGTCTTTGTTCATGAATTCTGTATGAGCACTCAAAATATTTGCAGAGAAACGAAGCAATCTTTTGAAATATAAATGATCTGAAGAAAAATTAACATATAACTCGAAAACTGGCTAAAACAGAAGGAAACGACTTGACATCAAGTGTTTTAAGCCCAGACTGTGAGATCTCTCTTTAAGTATCACTATCAAAACGAGCCATTTCGGAAATGCCTGAATTGTGAAATAAAGGGTCAACTGATCATGTTTACATATAAAAAAATATGTAGCCCCAGTTTGACCTTGATAAAAACAGATCATTTTACTCCGAGAATAAAAAAAAGTACTTGTTTACTTCACAAAAAACTATTTACAAGTCGAGGGTCACGTATCCAACATAGCTTCGATCTCAGCCTCAATAAAAATATACAAAAATGAACTTGTTACTAATTTTGAATTAAGGTCGGGAACTAGGTCAGCTTTATGTTATTACAAAATGAACAGTCAAGGTCAGACTATTTTCTGGAAAAGTATCGAGTTCCTAGTAAACGACACTTCATTATTTTCATATATAATGAAATTCAAACAAAAACAAAGATTTTAAAACTTACAAACAATTAAATCATATAAAGTAAATGAAATATACATAGTATACGTTATAGTTTGTATGTATTATAATGTTCAGTGTTATAGTTTATATGTATTATACTGTACTGTACTGCATCATAGTTTGTATGTATAATTATGTCCTACTTCTTATAGTACGCGTTTAGGCTCGAATAAGCAGTAACACAAGAAAGAGAGAAAAGAACAAGCTTTGAAAAATTTGGCAAACAATATATTTCCCTAGAAGAATACGGTAAAAATATAAAATAAGAACTTACCTTTTTATAATGAAATGTTAAAATAATCAAAGAATAACCCACGAATAAAGTTTAGAAGTCGTAATAATGAAATATTGTAATGAATTCTTGTTCGAGTCCAGACGAAGAATCCAAGATGGAAGGCGATGACGTATACTGTATCCTTTATGGTGTTAGAAGGTCTACAATTCTGTGTAATTCACAAACAAGAATCCGGTGTTTGAAAAATTTTAAGAGATATCTTTGTTCATGAATTCTGTATGAGCACTCAGAATATTTCCAGAGAAACGAATTCATTTTTAGAATCCAAGATATCTGAAGAAAAATTAACATATAACTCGAAAACTGGCTATAACAGAACGAAACGACTTGACATCAAATGTTTTAAGCCCTGACTGATATCTCTTTCTCTCTCTCTCTCTCTCTCTCTCTCTCTCTCTCTCTCTCTCTCTCTCTCTCTCAGCATCGCTGTTAAACTAAGTAATGAGCAATTTCGGAAATGCCTGAATTGCGAAATAGAGAGTCACGTGATGATGTTTACATATAAAATAATTCACGTAGTCCCAGTATGGCCTTGATAAAAGCCAATCATTTTACTCCGCGAATAAAATAGAAAATGTTGTTTACTTCACTAAAATCTATTTACAAGTCGAGGGTCAAGTATCCAAAACAGCCTTGATATCAACCTTATTATTCCCACAAGAAAAATAAATAAAAAAGATCATGTTTACGTGTCTGTTACTAATTTTGAATCAAGGTCGGGAACTAGGTCAGCTTTAAGTGTTTACAAAATGAACAATCAAGGTGAAACTCGTTTCTGGAAAAGAATAGAGTTCATAGTAACTATATTATTTTGACATATAATGAAATTAAAAAATAAAAAGACATTTAAAACTTACAAACAATTAAATCAGATATAAATGTAATAAAATATACATAACATACGTTATAGTTTGCATGTATAATACTGTCCAACTATATACTTCGTATGTATAATACTGTCCAACTATATACTTTGTATGTACAATACTGTCCAACTATATACTTTGTATGTATAATTCTGTCCTACGTTATAGTTTGTGTTTATAATACTGTACCACGTTATAGTTTGTATGAAAAAGTTATGAAAGACTAATTTGACTGAAAGGGAGGGTTATGAAAAATCCATTTGACTGAAAGGGAGTGTTAAGAGCTACTTATTTGACCGAAAGAGAGAGTTGTGAACAATCCATTTGACTGAAAGAGAGGGTTATAAAAAAACTACTTCGACTGAAAAACAGGGTTATGAGCAATTCATTTGACTGAAACAAACGGTTATAGCCATAACGACGACCTTAACCATAAATATATCTTATTTGCGAACCAATGATCCTTGAGATATTTCCTCGTATTTTCGGACCTGTATTTTCCTAATACCTAAACTTTTCTCACTCATTCTCTACTTTTAGTATGGTAGAAGTGTTTACTTGATCATTATTTTCCTCTAAAATAAAAGAGAAGAAATCCAATACAAATAACGAAAGAAAATTAACTACTTTAGTTAAACTAGTAATATAAAAAGGCTTCGTGTCAAGTTTTTTAAAACAAAATGCGAACACACAAGCACATTTTCCATTATAAAATACCATAACAATGTATACGTGAGTGTGTGAGTCGATTACATGCACATCCTATGGAAATATGCTCTGTAAATACAGTAGAATACATTTGTTTTTATTATGCAAGTAGTTTCAAGTTTCCTAAAATTCCTCCAGCAACAAGTATATCATACTCTCAGAACGAGTGAGAGCATTATTATGAATATAGATTAAAGATTGAAATCTCGTTCTTATGTGGTCAGTGTTAGGGTCAGGGTCAGGGTTAAGGTTAGGGTTAGGGTTAGGGTTAGATTAGATAATTTGAAATCTCGTTCTTATGTGGTCAGTGTTAGGGTCAGGGTCAGGGTTAAGGATAGGGTTAGGGTTAGGATTAGATTAGATAATATGAAATCACGTTCTTATGTAGTCCGTTCCATTTCCTATATTGATTGCCAAAGAGACTCAATGTGCGTCTCGGTGGATGTCAAAAGCGGCAACGGAACCTTGATGTGTAACGTATTAAAACTGCAGTCATGACTAGAAAAGCACCGTTCATGGCTAATGTAGTCACAATGCCATCTGATACATTTATTGACATGACTAGAAATGTACCGTTGATCATTAATGCAGTCAAAATGCCATCTGATACATTATCGACATGACTAGAAATGGACCTTTGATCTTTAATGCAGTCAAAATGCCATCAGACACATTGATGTCATTTATTTCTCTAACAGTATCCCGGGAACGAAGGAAATGTCGAACCTTTTCTCAGACCTCTCAGTAAACCATTCTTTCTACCTTATTAGACCCTTACTATAGTGGACAGTAAGGTGATCTACTCCTAACTGGATGCAAACTTCTTTTGTCAGAAGTTTCATACGAATAAGTATACCATTTTCAGACAATTTGTGTTTTACAACGAAATGACGATAAATAGTAGGATAGGGGGCCACTATAGCCTCAATGGGAATTAGCATTACAGAACCCCCCTGGGCCACTATAGCCTCAATGGAAATTTAACATGGAGAAAAACCCTGGGCCACTATAGCCTCAAGGGAAATTTAACATGGAGAAAAGTCTTGGGCCACTCTAGCCTCAAGGGGATTGAACATGGGGAAAAAAGCATGGGCAACTCTAGCGACAAGGGAAATTGAACATGGGGAATTGTAACAGGGTCCAGACCTGATGGGTCTATGGAAAGGGAACAGGGGAGAGGGACATAACACACACACACACACACACACACACACACACACACACACACACACACAATAATAATTCGGGGATAGGCAATTGAAAGTCATTCTCTTTTCGAGAAATAGGAGTGGCCCTGAAAAGGGCCTTTGTGTTTCTTCTTCTTCTATTTCCTCCACTTCTTCCACCAAGATCTCACTTTTTCCATTATTCCTTTCTTCTTCTTCTTCTTCTTCTTCTTCTTCTTCTTCTTCTTCTTCTTCTTCTTCTCCTCCGTTATCCAGTCAGGATGACCCATGGCTCTGAACTTTTCCTGGACTTTGATCCAATTGTTGTTTAGCCGCTCAAACTCTGCCTCTTTCTTTTTGTTTTCCTGATCTTTTCTTTCTTTATTCCATCTCTCTTTAATCTTCTTGACCTCTACCTCCATCACGTTTCTCTTCAACTCCTCTCCTTTCTTCAGTCTGTCCAGACCTCTCTCCACAAAAGAGCACTCTGTCCCATGTGACATATTTTCAAGAAAGCACCTGACTTTGCTTGTATTGTCAAGTGCTTCCTTTAGGCTTCCCACTCTGACATAGGTGGGATTTATCATACCTCTCAATCTCTTTTCCTCCTCTTCTATCATTCCAGCTATCACTTCTTTTGCTACGTTTAGGCATTTAGCGTAGTACAGGTACTCTGCTATCTTCCATTCTTTTTCTAGTCTCTCCACTACATAGATACCATCCATTATCCAATAGTATATATGTACCAAGTTGTTAAACAACTGACTTGCAACCACTATCTTCGTTTTTATCGTTCCGTAGAATGGTTCGAACATCAAACTCTGTGGGTTCTTATACTGAAAGCGCGGACGTGATGGAAAACATCCCCCTAAGACTTAAAATTGATATTACCTAGATCATCACTTAAAACGTGCGGCCGTGAAGGAAAACATCCCCTACTTTTCTCATTTCATATAATATACTATCCACATAAGTTAAATCAGCAATAAACTAACCCCAAATCTACTATCCACACACACACACACACACACACACACACACACACACACACGCAAAGCAATAAAATTAAACCCAAATTTACTATCCCCATAAACGTACTTGAGCGCTTACAAACAAACACACACACACACACACACACACACACACACACACACACACACACAAAGAGTCAGTGTTTATATACACACTACTCTACCTACACACATTGGCAAATCGATGGTTATTTCTTTTCTAGAGTATTGTGTAGCCATGAAAAGGGCTGTTTGTTTTAGAACTTCAGATGCACCTATCTAATGCTGGCACCTTCCTGGTCTGGCACCACACACACATCTTCGACTCCAGTCTCTTTTTACTTTTTGTCTTGAGAGTGCAGAGGCGGGATGATTCGCTTCAGCACCCCAATCCTCTGTCTCTGGTATCTTGTAAGTCATCCTCTCTCCTATTTTCTTTTCCTCCTCTTCCCTCTCTCTTCTCTCCTCCTCTTCCTTCTTTATTCTTGCTTCTTCTACGATAGCCTCCGCGGACAGTTCATTTACTATGCGCCTGGCATATTCCAGGTGCATCTGGAGTTCTAGCAGTTTCACAATCCTTGTATTCATTGTCTTGCTGGTAACAGGTCGACGATGGGTAGCCCAACTGACGATTAGTTTTTAAGTTATACTAAAAGCGCGGACGTGAAGGAAAACATCCCCTAAGACACAAAATTGATATTACCTAGATCATAACCCAACAACGCGCGGACCAAAAAGAAACACTCACTCACTATTTTATACTACCCACCACTATTCTAAAAATGTTCATTAATCACTTCAATATACTATCCGCATACTCAAAGCAATCTAACCCTAAATCTACTCTCCCCCCACACGTCAAGCAGCAAAAAAAAAACACAAAAAAACAAAAAAAAAACAAAACAAAACTTGATCTTAATATACTATCCACACCAACGTACTTGAGCACTTACAAGCACACAGTCATATACACAAACACAAACACTCACACTATAAAAGAGTCAGTGTTTATATACACACTACTCTACCTACACATATTGGCAATTGGATTGTTATTTCTTTTCTAGAGTATTGGGTAGCCCTGAAAAGGGCTGTTTTTTTTTGTTTGCTATGGCAATCTTTTAGTTTCTAAGAATGCTACGTCCTCTCAGGATGGACTTTCTGGCGATAGGTCTGCTTCTTCGGAAAGAGAAGAAGAACTCTTTGGTGTCGATACGACAATCGACAAAGCCTTTGTCAGGTTCAGGTTGCTGCTGCTGCTGTTGCTGCTGTCTCTGAAGTCTGTACTTCTCTGTCCATTCCTCTTTCTCCCTGTTCACTTCTTCTCTGAAGAGCTCTTCGATCAGGTCTTCAGTGACTTTTAGCATTCTCACGTTCTCTATTTCTTCTGGCTTCGGTATCAGACTGTGTCTGACCCTATGCAAATTCACGTAGGCTTCGTTCAGCTTAGCTAGTTTGGAGCACATCTTCGTAGGACGATGAGTCAACAATGGATGGTTAGACTGGAGGCTACCCCGGTTCTTAAAGTCAAAGCGCGGACGTGAAGGAAAACATCCCTCCACGGTTTTCGATTCGCAACGTTTAATGAGTGTCATGAGAAAGATAGAGAGAAGTCAAAGTGCATGAATCAACATTCTTATAGTCAAACAAAAGACAAAGGCATTTTTTTTTCAAAACACAACATTTTTTATTCAAAATCACTTAACACTAACCAACAACTCTAACATTTTTTAACAATAATCCAACAATATAACATGAAACATTTTTTCAAATGACAAACATTTTTTTCAATTTACACTCTACTTTAAACAGGGTTTGCAACGTTGTGAATGAAATTGTGATTTCCACTGTTGCAAGTCATTGAGTCATGGATGGACACTACGTTTCCTAGCTGAAGACAACAAAATAAGCATACTAGTCACAAAATCAACGATTTACTTTCTCATCGTTTCTAGAAAAACCATGATCAAAATAAGTCACTAAATGTTCTTTTGCTGATAATAAGTGATCAATTTCGATCTCAACTTTCTCTTTGAATTTGTCAAAGAGGGCTTTGATGTAATGGATTTCTTGAGTCGTTAATGGAGGACAGAAATGTTCACGCAAGTCTTTATACCACCAACGTAACACGTCTTTTTTAAACAGACTCCAAGCTTCGTCCAGATATTCTTTGAATTTTTTCTTCTTGACTGATGTTTTGACATTCATAGTAATCATGCTTCATCCATATCGTAACTGTGTCTGCCAGGTATGTAGCACAGTAGGAGACCAATTGCTGTTCTTGTTCTGGACATCTCGACTTGATCATGATGTCCTTTTCGTCTTTGTCTTGGGATTCTCCTTCCACGGTCTCCTCACATTTCATGTCTAAAGTTTCTCCACTAGGCAAAGAGGGATAACAGTCTTCCATGGCTTTTAATAGTCTAGAATGACTTCTCTCAAACTGTTGATTTCTATGGTATTGTCGAATTCTGCATACAGGAGGACGTTCACTGTGTGATCTGGAGGTGGATTTGCAAACTGAAGTTCCACACGAATCTGGCCTGATTTTATAGGGTGGAAATGTCCCTCGTCGCTGCCTTGGTCTGGAGTGAAATCAAAACCCCACAAAGCGTAGCCTCCTGCATAATCGTCGTACGAAATACCGTGACTGGTGTTGGTTCCTAACTGTCCCGTGGCTTCGTACAGGGACAAGTACGATCTCAAATAATTCTTTGCGACACCAAAGTTGGGCTCAAAGGATCGGGTACACAAGGTCTTGCCGTCGCGACTGACTTCAATCTTGGACACATTGTAATGTTGAAACTCAAAAGGATTTTGATCGTGGGTTCCGTTGAAGGCTGAATTCCTTACGATACCAACAATCAAACGCTTGGGTAACTGTCCTTGGAACAGATGATCTTCGATCATAGATCGCTGTCCAGCAGGAATGGTGAACGTTTTCACTTCTACGCGTCGTATCGGATACTTGGCGGTCGTTCTGCTCAACGTCTGACTGACGTCGTTTCCCACTTTAGGTAACACTTTCACGCGACGCACGTAAAGTCGGGCTTCTTGAATGATAGTTTTGTATTCGTTGGCATGGGCCATCAAATGGAAAGCGGCACTGCTACGATTCAGTCTCAGACGGATATCCACCCCGTTCAGCAAATACTTTTCTTGTAACCACATGTCCAAATGCAAACGATCCATCAGTTCTAAACTTCGCCCTTGCAGAATTTTCTTACGACGGTCGTTAAACCCCACATTGTGAGGATTGTCATCTTCTGTCTGGACTGTGTCGCTAAACGTGCCTACACCTGCCGTGTCAGGTTTCCATACCACGCAAGCATCCAGATGAGTATTCTTGGCTTCTTTTCCGTACGTCAAGAGATTTTCCAAGTAGGCACGATATGGGTAAATGTCCATGCTGCTGCTGACCAGTTTGTTATTCAAGTACAAGTCCACCTCGCTGAACAAGGAATGCATGAAATTGTTGACAGGAGCTACTCTAGCATCGCCTCCTGGATTGGTGTTGTCCGTTTTGATCACTTTCAATTTCAAATACAGGTAACTGCTATTCAGATCGATGTAATCTTCGGGTTGTCCTTTGATTTCAAACTCGATGGGAGCGGAATCCGTCAAAGAGGAGACGGGATGAAATTCCACCCATTGGGATTCTTGCATCGTCATCATGGTAGGGGGCATGGCAAAGAAATCCAGTTCCGACTTGGAACAAGCGCAAGACTCTCGGTGCATCATTTTTTGTCTGTTTCTCAATAATCGAAAACTTCTAAGTCTCGAACGGTTCTTCTTTTCTTGGCCTTTCTAGCTTGAAGTCTGGTGAAAGGGTGTTTTCTTCTTCGTCTCTTTCTGCCTTGTCCTTGCTGAATGCCTGACTCGGTAGCGTGCAGGGCATTTATAGGTGTGTCTCGTCGGTCCATAAGGTCTTTGCCCGTTTGCAGCAAGACATTTTTGCCTGCCCTCAAGAAAGCTTCTTTAGGGTTTTGTTTGTCGATGATGACATTTTGGAGAAATTCTTTGCCTTGTGTCAGTGCCGCATCTTTCAAGGCGTGCAATCCGCGTGTCACCATCGGTTTCAACACCGGGGCCACCGAACGAAAGGCCGATTTTAACATATCTCCTAAACCCTGTCCTCGCTGTCGAGCAACCCCTCGGTACACTGGATACATGACTTACGAGTCGTGAGAGAACCGTTTTCGAAAATGGAGTTTCACCGTGACTTTTCCTTTGGTGAATGGAATATTTTGTCCCAAATCTCCTTTTATAGCAATGTTGACCGTGTCCAAATAAGACTTGCTGACAGGCAAATAGTGAGGATGTACAAATTCGCGGTGGACGTGGTAAGTGTTTCCACCTTCGTCAGTGGCCGTGGCAGAATCCACTTTGAAAGGAATGACACGTAGTAACGGTGCGGAGGAGGTGTCCCACCACGTTGTACTCCACCACATCGGAGTACACAAACATCAAATTCAGTCCTTGGTTCAGTTCTACCGGGGCAGGAAATAACTTGGTAAAAGACTCGTTGTCGTAAACGATTGGTAATTCGTTTTTCTTGAGCATGGCCATTCTCATGTCCATGTCTCCGCCCAACATGTCAAACAATTCAGGACAAAATAAAATGGACAGGATTTTACTCCCGTCAAATTTCATCAAGAAGCGACGAGCTGCTTTGTGGTATTCCATGGTGACACTTTTTTTGACACTCTCCAAAGCTTTCAGAAACACGACATTAAATCTGGAGATTATGGTGCTCACCAAATGTTGACCACTAAAATAATAGCCTGGAGGAATGAACAAATGATAGGTGGTGTACTTTTGATTTTTTGTGCCAGGGGTTTTCTTGTCATATTTGCCATAGGTATCCAAGTACTGTTGCAATTGTTCGTCATAAACTTCTACATCAAAAAAATTTTGATTGGGAAGGACATTGAGGACTTGGGTCGGGTGAATGATTTCTACTAAAGCCACTTCCCAATGGGCTTCGTGATCTAAGGGGATGGTCTGAGGTAATTTGGCCGTGTAACAGCACAACGTGTTCTTGGGAAACACCTCCATGGAACTGTCACTGGGTAAGGTTAAGTAAAATTGGTTTTGGTGACTCATAATTCCAGAGTTCTGTGGCTGTCCGGGGGGTTGCTGGACGTCAGAGGCGTGTCTCCGCTCAAAATGGGGTTGTTGTTGGAGTAGTGGCTGGCACTGGCACTGGACGCAAGGTTTCCGTGGTTCCCGTTCGAGGTGAATTTCAGGGAGGGATTAGGAAGCAGGTAACCGATGCAACTGCTCAATAAAATGGTCCACAATTGTTTGTCTCCTTGTTGCAAACTCAAATTGGCAATGGCTGCCCCGATGACACAATACACCACGAAGATTTGGCAGAAAAAGACGATTTGCGTTTTAGGCACACGTTCTCCGCACCACACCCACAAGGGTTGTTTTTGTAAATCTTGCAGAGAAGAACTGGGTGAAGGAGTGGTCGACGTAGCTGCGTCTGTGTGAAAGGGCATGATGGTCACTTCTTTTTATAGTCGATGACTTGTGAAGCGTCGATCCAAGAATCGAAACTTGCTGGATATCCTTTCCAACGTACTTTGACTTCTTTGACACGTCGTTTGCCTACTTTACGGGTTCTGCGTTCGAGAATGCGTTCGATGTCGTACACGTCGTCTTCTTTTTTGGTGACACGTTGTAACTCGGGCAAATAAAACGTTCCTTTGAGCACTTCTCCGTTCATGTCTTCCAATTTATAGACGGCAGGATGATGACCATGCACTCGTCCAGTGACACGTAACAATTCGGTCGTCCAGTTAGGTAAGTAACCTTTGTCGAAAGTGCGTTTGGTTTTGCCAATGCGCACCAAATCTCCTACGGTCAACTCTCCACTTTTCTTGGGGACAGCCCTCGTCGGGGACGTACCAAACAGGCGCTCAAACACCAACACTTCGTTGTCGGGAGTCACTTGTTGCGGGGCACGTCCGATGCTTCGATGGTAAGATTGGTTGTACGCTTGCAGCAGGTGCGGTAAGATGTCGATGTACTTCAGAGTGTGGTGATGCGTAAAATATTTCCACATGCATTCTTTCAAAATGCGTTGAAAACGTTCCACGATGCTGGCTTTGGTTTCGGGATTCTCGGTGGTAAAAAAATGAATGTCACGTTTCTTTAATTCCTTTTGGAAAGCTTGGTTCAGAAATTCGGTACCTTTGTCCATTTGCCATCGAAGAGGGTGACGACCACTTTGTTTCAACACTCGTTGCAGGGCTCGCACTAACTCGCTGCTCGATTTGGAAGTCAAAGGCACGACCCAGGCAAATTTGGAAAAGACGTCGATGACACAAAACAAATATTTGTAGCCACGATTGTAGCTTACCAAATGAGAGACATCGGCTAAATCGGCTTGCCATTGATGATCGATGCCTTCCACTCGGGTGCGACTTCTGGTAAACTTGCGTCGAATGGGCTTGTTTAAAGTGTAGGTAGCTTGTTCTTGTAACCATCGTTGCACTTGAGGTAAACGGAGACTTTTCAGTCGCGTTTTGGCAGCACGATACAATTTTTGAACTCCTGCGTAACCTGCAGGATGCGAGGGATCGTAGTAAATGCTGGCTAAGACTTTTTCCATTTTTTTTGTGTTTGTGTGTTAATAAGACACCCACTCTTGGAGGATGCTACTCTTTTTCTCTTAGGGTACTTTCTTGGATTGCAATGCTTTGCGTGTGCGACCGGCAATAGGTGTTGAAGAGGAAGATGTCTGAGCGGGGGATATTGGTTCTTGCTTCACTTCTGTCTTCACTTCTGTCTTCACTTTCTTTTTCTCTTGTGATGAAGAAGGGGTGGCCACCATGTTTTTAAACCATCCAATTCTGGAGGTAGGTGGTGTTGTTAACTTGCGTACTTTTTCTGGTGGAGTTTGAAACCCTTCTTCTTCTTCTTCTCCTTTTTCTGTCTTGGTCACTGGTAGTGGTGGTACTGGTGATGGTGCTGGACTTTTCATCAAGGTCTTAAAATCTTTCAGAGTGGGTAGAGCTGTTTCGTCTAAAGCTTTCTGGTGAAAGAGTTGCAGTTGTTGCAAGAGTTGACCGTACTTTTGCGATTTTTCTGTTTCGGACAAATCTTGGTGATCCATCAAGGACTGCAATTCGTGCTGCACCTGGGACATCTCGCTCAAATGGGGATTGGGATGTAAATGCGGAGTGCGTTGTTCTTGCCAACGATGGTATTCCATCCATCGTTTGTAAGGCACTAAAGCTAGTTTTCGTCCTTCCATGGGTTGTCAGGGGTCAATTCTGAGATCTTGGGACTTCCGAGGGCCTTTTTATCTTGCTCCCACCAGTCCTCCCAACATGGTTCCCAAGACTCCTTTCAGCAAGGGACCTAACAAGAGGGGTAAAATGCCTCCGCGTTGGACCAACATCTTCTTTTGACGAATGGGAATTTTCTTTTGAACCATTTGGCGAAGAACGTGACGATGTTTACCTAAGCATTGTTTCTGGTGTTTGGACAAAGGGATCGTGCCTTTCAAGACGTTCAAACAACATTCGCACACGGTATCGATGACCTCTTTGGAGGGTGTTTGAATGAGTTTTTTTTCGTAGGGGTGGAGAAGCTTTGGACAGGACAGATAACATGTCCCCATGTTTGACTAAACGAGGAGGCAGTCCTTTCCTTTTCTTTCCTTGGGGTTTAGAAGAGGGATGCTTTCTGGAGGGTGACATCTTTGAGTCTTCAGCACCAAAAACACTGATACCCCTACTTAGTCACATACCTTTTTATACTGGAACGCGTCGCCACTGATTGTCTTGACGTCGTATCAACTTGAGGACAGGCATGACACGTCGTGGAGGGGTACGCAACGGACTAAATCGAGCCAGTTCTTGCTTGGACAAATCCAGTAAACTTTGTAACATGCCCGATCTTTCTTGGACTTTGACTTTGGGAGCAGGTACTTTGTGAGCCGCAGCCACTGTTGCGAAACTGGAGGGTCCTGCCACTGGGGAAGTTCTTGGGGTCATCAACGGAGAAGTTCTTGGTGTGATCAACGTCTCCAAGTACTGTTCGGTTCTTGGTGACATCAACGGAGAAGTGATGGAACCTGAGGCTACCGGAGACGCAGTCACTGCCGTGGCAGGTCGTGGTTTGCGAGTGTAAGGTTGCGTCCTGGCCGAAGTGCCTCTCTTGCGACTAGTTTTCTTCTGTGGGCTTTTCTTTTTCTGGGGACTTTTTCTCTGTTTCTTTTTCTGAGGGCTTCTTTTCTTTTTCCGGGGTGGTGTCTGGTAAGAGGAGGGTCCCGCCACTGGAGAAGTTCTTGCAGACACGGGTCTTTTTGGGGACCTGGTCTTTTTCTTTTTCTTCTTGGAGCTTCGTTTGACTGCTTTTTTTGTCTTGGGGAAAATTTTGGGAGCATTAGGATCCCATCTTAAGAGAGAGCGAATGATGACCCCTCCTAGAGTACCGCTCCCTCCAGGTTTCAAAATGATTTGTTTTTTGGTTTGGGTGTCAATGCGGGGATCGGCCAGTTGGGTTAAAGCGACTTTGTTTCGATCGAAAAAGCGTTTTGTTTGATGAAGAATCTGAATGATCCCTTGGAGTAATTGACGTGCCGTCACCGTGAACCATCGTAAGACTTCTTTGAGACTAGCTTGTAAGACACGAGCTCGTATTTGTGGATTTTTTTCTCGACTGATGCCGTGCAAGGCACGAATCAATTTGACGGGAAGATGCGACTGAAGGGACGTCATGTTCACACTGTGTGTGTGAGACAGACGAAAAGGGTCTGAGGTTTTTATAGATTTTTTGTGGAATGAAGTTAAGTCGAGGACGGAGACGTGTACAGGACAGGCCCTCCATCTTGGCACCAGTGGTGAAACAGGTGGGTACGAAATCGCAAATCCTCGGGGGTCGTAGGTTTCAAATCGACGAGTAAATAGGCGTGTGGAGTTTGAGTGGCATCGTCGTACGCCTGAGTCAGCCAAGGCGTTCCTAACTGTTTGGCTAAGACTTGCACTTGCGATTTATCTCGAGGGCTTTTAAACAAGACCACGTAATGCGCATTGAGACTGATGGTGCGATGGGCTTTACTTTGTTGAAACAAATTTTGAGTGATGTAAACGACACTGGCATTACGGTGATGCCCTTTGCGCGTGAACCACAGTTTAATTTCTTCTTCGTCTTCTCCTAACATGTCGTCAAAACTGACCAAATGGGTTTGACGGGAGTCAGAGACGATGCCATCGTCTTCTTTAGGAATGCCTTCCACAAACACGATGGAATCGCCTTGACTTTCTCGCTTGAGGCTGTACGCCGATTGCCACACTTTGTAACACCACACGATGCGTTGAGGTGGTCGATCGATCAAATGATGTTTATGTTCGATCAAACGTTTGACAAATTCGGTTTTGACTGAACCGCTAGGTCCAGCAATGAGCATGTTAAAGGGATGACGAAGATACAAAGCCTCCCAACTGGTACGATCTAAGTGTTCGTCGATGACTTTGACAGTGGAGAAAGAGGGAGCAGAGACAGTAGAAGTAGCCATAGTGTTAGGAATGTCACTTGTCACACCAAAAAAACAAGACGAGAGTTTATATACTTTTTTCAGGACACGTTTATTGAATGTTTCAAATATGAACAAGACGAAAGACAAAAATACATAAAAGCCAAATAGTGATGTACAGGAATAAAAACACATCAAAACGATCAAAGTGGAATATAAACAAGTCTCTGTGCAACATGTTCTGGGTAAGCAAGATGTCCTAGGGACAGTGTGTAATGTTCTTACAGTCTCTACATGAGGTACGGTCACACAAGTGTCCTCCCGGAATGACCTTTCAGGAATGTCCACGACAGTCCTGTCCTGTGTGACGGGTTCTTCTGGTACTGTCACTAACACAGGTTGAAAAGTTGCAAGGCTCACAAGTGCATTCCACTTCAGAAACCCCACACTTGAATTGTGCCTTTCTAAACTTGTTTTGTGTTTCTCTGAAAGTATTCATCTTGTTCACTTGGTCCTGGTAGTCACAATGAACTATCGATCTTGCCTAGGGTTCCGTTTTATATACAGACCAATACCGACGTGTCCATACGGTAAGGTGAAATGATTGGGAAGTCGCACTCGCTTCTGGTACACTATTTGATAGACTTTTTGCAAGGGTCGACTGACGATGTCGTGAGTGGGCAAACGTACAATCTTGTTGGGTTGATAGGTGGTCACTTTAAAGTGTTCGTCCTCTCCAGACTGCAAGGCTCCTTTCAATACCCCAAAGTTCACCACTCGACTGGTACGATAATTCAGAGTCAATCCTTTCACTTTGCACTGCGTGTGCACTTCTCCTTGTTTGTCCCGATATTCGTAACCGTAATTTTTAGGACCGCCACTGGCGAAACTTAGAATCTTGTCGTCGGGATGCTCGTCTGTCCAGGCTCCTAAACGGTCTCCTTCGATGTCAGGGTGCTGTTGACTCGGGTGATGGAAGTAAATGCAACTGTCCGTGTCAAAGTACAGGACGCGTTCCCCTAACAGTTCTAAAGCTTCGTACAGTTTTAAGCGAGCATGAGCTGTCACGTAATCCGCAATGATGACATTTCCAAAAGGGTCGTCTTGTACAAAGTCCAGATCTTCTTCGTAATTGACCAAGATCAAATCCTCTCGAACGACGTCCACGTGTTTCATGTATTTGGTTTTGTCGTGAATCATCTGAAAGTAGCGGGAAGGTTCAGTCAAATACTCCGTCTTGGGTAAACACGGACGTTGTGTCATTTTGCCCCACAAGTAATTTAACATCACTTTGGCAAACGATCGCCTGCCTTCGTTTTTCTCGATGTGGTCTAAAGAGATGCCTTCTTGTGCATAGTATTTCTCTTTGAATGTCTTTTGGTCTTCGGGAGTGTGACACCAGGACGGATAACCACTGGCTTCTTGTTTCAGTTTCAAAAAAGCATCCACGTAGCCTGTAAAAATCCATTTCTGCGTGGGGTCACCCTTGTGGTATTGTTGTGTCTTGGGAAAGTGACAAATTTCGTACACTTCTAACAGTTGGTATCCCATGTCCAGAGCTATGAACAATTCTACGCTGACCCAGGTTCCCGTCAAGGCCCGTTCTTCCTGGGTGTGCTGACAAGGCTGGTCTTGGTTGCACGTTTCGGCACAAGTTCGGCACAAAGGAAACATCAGTTTGCCTTGACAATGGTGAGGTAAGACGGGATGGTACAAGTCCGTGGGAGGCAAAACTTTGAACTTGATAAAGCCTTCGTATTGTCGAATGTTTTTCAGGTCGATGTGTTCCGTGAACAATTGTGGGTGCCCTGCAGGAAATCGCACACGTAGGGATACAGCGAACACACGTCCAAGTATTTCATTTCTTGTCCTTTCTCTTCGTCGGCTTGGTACATCAAACAGGTGGCATTGGTCCTTCCTCCGTACAAACTATCTCTCGGGTTCAGGGGGTCCACCAGCTTGTAACTTTCCACGAGACATTTAAACTCGGGATCGGTTTTCAAACGGTGATCGTACTCGTGTTCCCACATTTCCACCACTTGGTATCCTTCCTGTTCTAACTTTAGACGTCGCTGACAAGTGGCCTGGTACAAGTCTTCCATGGTTCGTTGTAGAAACTGATTTTTAGTTTTACGGTCAGGGTAACAGACGGGACATCCGTGAAATAAGCAGCCGTTAAACTCGTACACGATCTTGGGGTTTTCTAAGTCCCAGCCATCTACCGAATGCGTTCCAATGGTCTTTTCGCCCCCCTCCGTTGCGGGCATGCTGAATCCATTTGTCTTCCTTGTCGCACAAGTAATGTAACCAACGTAGGGCTTTGACCGAGTATTGACGTTTGACATAGTTGGTCGTTTGAGGACTGATGACCGCCACGGTGTTTTCAGGCATGAATCTTTGTGTGTACACTAAGGAACACGCTTTGGCAATGGTGCAAGCTTCTTTCAAAGGATCGACCCCTCCGTGTTCCATGAACAGTTCTCGAAATTTTCCACAGCAACGCCGTAAAATGTCCACGTCGGAACGACAATACTTTAGCATTTCTTCCTGAAAGTCGAATGGGTCCGAGGCATGAGCCTGGTACCAAGCGTAGAAAGCTTCTCGTTGTTCGGTACCCATGTTGTCGGGGTCGTAATCTTTAGCCTCAGGCAAATGGGGTAGAACGGCGTGTTGATTGGCTTCCGTATTGAAAAAGTGTGGAAAATACCCTTTAGCCATTTCTGTCATTCCAAACGTTTTGGGCATTCGACTCAAAGGCATGGCCAAGTAACTCATCGAATCTTTAAACTGTACTTGTCCCACTTGCATGGAAATGATTTTGGCTCCGTTCAAAGTCACTTTAGGTCGTTCGGTGCCTTGTTCCGTATAATACCTCAAAAGAAACTGTCCATCGTATCCGGAGAAATTGTGAGCCATCACCGTGGCATGACGATGACAATCTCCGTAACGTTCGATATCCTCTTGGCCCCACGTCTTGTCGATGGGGTCTAAGACCCATTGGGCAAAATCGGCTAGCGTGTTCGGTCCCCGAAAGATTTTTTCACGCCCTCCAGGAATCTTGCTGCAGTGAGGGCAATGACTGAAAATAGGTTCTTGAATGCACTTGTCGCACGCTGGATGAGCCACACAGAAATTAGGAATGTGAATGCCGGTCTCTTGCATGCATTCGAAATCGAAAAAGATGAAATTGCCTTTTTCATTTTTGTGACCATCCTCTTTCTCTGGTTGGTATTTTTGCACGTAGCATTGATGTTCCAAGTCCACGATGTGGTGACAAATGTGACATTTTTTCTTTCCTGAACATACGTGTGCCTTGGCATTATTGGTACGTATGCCTTGTCCACACGTAGGGCACAATCTCAGCAGTTGACAAGCACATTTCTGCTGTGAACCTTGCGTCTTCAAATGTTGTTGGTAACAGGTAGGGCTGACAAACGTGCGCAGACAAGTTGAACAAGGCACTGGTCCTTCGCTCAGACAGGGTGGAGAGGCCAAACATCCTGAGCATTTCCATCCGCAATGTTTGTGTTGCTCTCGATTATTATAACCACGGTCACATTTCTCACAGTAATATCTGTATCCCAGGAATCCAGTGATATTGGTAATGGTATCGAAATGGTCATCGTGATCATAAAGGTGAATGTATTTTCCATCCTTAAAATCTTGGCCTCGAAACAACAGCGGTCCGCGCACTTCTTGAGGGTGCACTTTCAAGGTGTAGCGTGGAGCTAGGACATCTTGCAATGTTTGCATTTCAGGAATGCCACAGGGTGTGTCTTTGGACAGGCCCGCTTGTTGTAACAGGAGTTCTGCTTCGTTTCGTTGTTTGGCTCGGTCCGATTGTCGAATAGTTTTCCAGGCTCTTTTCCATTCTGCTGTGTCGTTCTTGTTGGCATAGGTTCGCCCCACCACGATAGCTCGGGCTAAACACATCTGTTCATGAGGGTTGTAAATTTGGACGAGGCTACGCTTAATGCTGCGAAGATCGTTCACCAATAACATCTTTTTGCGTCCAGTCCCTTGAGGAAGAGAGACGTGAGCCATTTTCAGTGTGGCTTTTCCATCGATGATGTCAAACTGGTCATTGGATTGTTGCACCTGTTGTATCTTGTCCATGACTTTGGAAGGTTGTCAGTTCTGTGGGTCTGCTAAACTCGATCCAAACAGGGGACTTCAAACCATCGTGTTGTATGGATAGTGTCAAGCGATCGTCTTCTTTGGGTTGACATTGTCGCTTGAGTGCAGTGAGTAAAGAATCCCACATCTCGGTGATGAACCCTTCTGCTTTCTCTAAGGGTACTTCGGACTTGAAATCTTTAAACTTCACTGTGTAGGTGTAAGCCGTGGTTCTAAATTTTCTAGAGGAGCGCTTTTCTGTCTCTCGAATGGAATAGTATTTGTCAGGGTTAACTAAGGGCGGTGAACTTGGTTGAGAGGGCTTGGATTCTGGTTCACTCATGTCCTCTTCAAAATCACTGGCATGAATTTGTACCAAGACTTCAGCTCTGGTACGAGGCGATAGATCACGTTTCTGCCTCTTACTTTCTTCTTCTTCTTTCTTCTCAAATGAATTAGATCGTTTCATCTTGAAAGCAAAAAAGTCAAATGACTTAAGTTTAAACACCAGGAGCTACTTTATAGTCCTGGCAGACCAGCGTATATAAAAGTGTACGTGTCTTGTCCTTTCACTATTCATTTCACTCTTCCTGATCACAACGATGGAAGAGCCTAGCCAGATGGAACGTTTCATCAGAGCGTTGCGAGGGGTCATTAGAAAATTCTCTTCAGACCAGCCTTCAGACTACTCTCCTTCCTTTCGAGATAAAAGTGAAGATACTTGCTATATCTGTCAAAAGAAAGGGCATTGGTCTTCAGAGTGTCCAGACCGTCAAAAAAGAAAAACAGGGGTTAAAAGAGACAAAAGTCAAGATACCTGTTATTATTGTAAAGAAAAAGGACATTGGTCTCCAGATTGCCCCAAAAAGAAACAAGAGGAGTCAGAAGAAGAGAGGGATTCTTCAGAGAAAGAAGAGGAAGAAGAAGAGGAAGAAAGCAGACAGGTGAAGAAAAAGAAACAGGAGAAGAAAAGAAGAAGGGAAGAAAGTGAGGAGGAAGAAGAGGAAAAGCCTGTGAAGAAATCTAAAAAACAGAGAGAGTAAATAATGACACAAAAGAAGTGAATGAACTTTTTTAAGAGTGTTTGTGTTGTGAATTGAATTATAACTATGGATAACAGAATACATTAATGATAAAAGGTAAGTGACTTTGGGTTATGATTTTAAAATAAGAACCTACACTCACGCACTCATACACAGACACGTACTACAGGGGTAAAATGGGTTGTTATTTTGAGTTATTGGCAATTGAAATGGTATCTCTTTTCGAGAGAAGTGGGTGGCCCTGAAAAGGGCCGTTATTTTCTTGGTGTAGGGGTGAGTTTAAGCAATCAACTTTAACTGTCTTAAGCCTTTGCCACGTCCGAGGCCTACTTTTGATGATGATGATTGGGTTGAAATCACTAAGGGTGGTAAGGTAGGCTTAGTCTCAGGGTTGGCGTGTTTAGCTCGGGAAGGTCGTATTCTCTTCGGTCGTGATAAAGAAGTCTGATACATTTGTTTCAGACTTCTTAACTCCGCTAAAATGTCCAACAGTACCGTGACCGTTTGACTTTCACCCTATTGTTTCTTCGCTGCTTCTTCTTCTTCTTGCTGTTTTTTTCTTCTTACCTCTTCTTCTTGCTGCTGTTGCTGTAGCAGAAAAGCTTGTTCTGCTTCCTTTTGTCTCTGTATAAATTTCTCCAATTCTTCTTTCTGTCTCTGTCGAAAATTCTCCACGTGCGGTAAAGATGGTAACGAAGGTTCTGGAACAAATTCTTGCGAGGTCAGAAAATCCACAAAATCCCAGTTTACGGCTTCTGAAAGTAAGTCCGGGTTCCCTTGGGTAGTATCCACCGTCAGTGCACCCCCATGGATCGTTTTCTGAGTTTCCGTCATGTTGAATCACTGTCGCATAGATTGACAGCGCACAGGCGCTAGCGAATGTATATAGGCCACGTGACGTCACAGACTGCTCTCTTCCGATTGGATGCGGACTGACTGAATTTCGTCACGCGTGTTTGGATTGGTCAACGAACTCAATCCGTTTCAATCCTTCCTCTCCCTATAAATAAGCGCAGTTCAGTGCAATCACTCACTCACCTATTCTCGTAGCCGCAAGATGTGGACTGACGTTGAATCTTCCACCCTCGTGTCTTCAATGATGTTCAGGACGGACATGCTCATGTATGTCCGATCCAAGTGGACCGTTGTCCACAGGACCACCAGCAGTCTGTGGATACGAAGAGTCTACATAGAGAGACAAGGTTGCCTTAAGAGGACTCTGATGTATGGCCCTGCTGTAAGACGCAGCTTGAGGACAAGAAGATGCCACAGATGCCCTTTATGTTAAGGGCATACTAACATAAATCCAAAGGCCCTTTTCAGGGCCACTCCTATTTCTCGAAAAGAGATTGACTTTCAATTGCCTAACCCCGAATTATTATTTTATATGTGTGTGTGTGTGTGTGTGTGTGTGTCTTCGCGCGTACGTTGTGTGTGTGTGTGTGTGTGTGTGTGTGTGTGTGTGTGTGTGTGTGTGTGTGTGTTATGTCCCTCTCCCCTGTTCCCTTTCCATAGACCCATCAGGTCTGGACCCTGTTACAATTCCCCATGTTCAATTTCCCTTGTCGCTAGAGTTGCCCATGCTTTTTTCCCCATGTTCAATCCCCTTGAGGCTAGAGTGGCCCAAGACTTTTCTCCATGTTAAATTTCCCTTGAGGCTATAGTGGCCCAGGGTTTTTCTCCATGTTAAATTTCCATTGAGGCTATAGTGGCCCAGGGGGGTTCTGTAATGGTAATTCCCATTGAGGCTGTAGTGGCCCCCTATGCTACTATAAATGTACTGTTTCATTTCTGAGGGTATTCGTTATGCTTAATGATATTTTAGTATAACCTGTTATATGTTTGCAAGAGACGTGAAAAAAAAACTGTAGACCTAAATGTGTAAACTGTATACCTAAAAGCTACAATATGTAGAGAAAAACACGAACAAATACTATAATGGTGTGTAAATAAACCCAAACAGGCCAGAATTATGTAACTATGGCTATGCCAACAACGTTTAATTTATTTTGGTTAAATGGCCATTGCTGCCTCTGACTATCATTGTTTTTCACTGACTATTTAATATTCAAAATGTTATGAATTATTAAAAACAAATAAAATTGACGTAATTTCATGACACTTTAATTAAAGGCTTGTGCACAAAGATAGGAACAGGCCTGCCAAGTTTCATTCCGGCAATCGTACTATCAGCACCTCATACAGACGGGCATAACCAAATCAAAATTTCCCCTGCTTCATGCCGCGAGGGCATACACATTTTAAATATTGTTTGGATATAACAAAAATGTCATATCAATCCTTCATGACAATAACTGAGGCCCTGGTAATATGATTTGTTTTTGCATTATACATCATTCTTTCCACGTCAGCAATTGGGAAGAAGATTTTAATTTGATTGATTTCGCTTTCTTTAAGTAGCGTGTTTGTAAAATAGCTAGTTGGCTGAGATATCGACTCAAACAAGTTGCTTATGACTGATTTTCATGTCGGTCATAGCTGGTTTGGTTTGGTTTTTTATATGTTGCTTTACGGCATGGCGACACATTTGCCTTTGGCAATAAGAGTTAAGTGACTCCTCGACGGATACCACGGTAACCCGTTTTGATAAGACGGTAGTATTCGAACTTGCACCCTCTCGGTCGCGATTCTAGCACGCTAACCACTGAATCACCTCCTGCCTCTATTATTCGCCTCTTACTATATGCACGACGACGCATCCAGCCTATTCAAGCATTCCCGAATTCGCAGCAAGGATAGAAAGAAGGAATGAAAACACGTTTTGTTTTAATTGGGTTTATACCACATTTAAAACATTAAAACGAGACATTCAAATACATTTTTATACATATTTTCATTGACTGTAAGCAGCAGGGAAGTTTAACAGACCATTTTTTCCAAGCAAAATAAACGCTCCTACGAGAACTTTCTCCGTAGAAGCCTCGGAATTCAAAAATAAAGCCTTCCACGAGATCTAATTTTCGCGCATTCCAGACTTGGTGCATCTGGTGTGTGTGCCGAGTGTGTCATAAAATATAGTATCCGAGACAGGAAATAAATTATGCGGGATAAATTTTTTGTTTTTGTTGCATTGTCCGGCTGCTTTGGTTCATTTTACGTCACATTAAAATAATATGATTAAAAATAATATGAGTTCGAAAACTAGTGTGATTGGAGAGCCGCATTCCGCTAGATTAGCGCGAGAACAATTAGCAGCATTAAAGAAACTTATTCCAGCAAAAGAATTATTCAAGAAAAAAGTTCGTCAACACGAAGACGCAGAGCAGGGATTTACCGAATTATCGTCGAAATTATTAAAGCCAGTTACCGAATCAACCGAGCGAGTCTTACTTGGTGATGTGAAAGATCCGGATATCAGGAAACGTGGAATTCTTCCCGTGTTAAGAGACATTGAGGAACACACTCGATTAGTGCCGGATCGGCTGGAACAATTTCAACAAGCACAAACACAAGCACAAGCACAAGCACAAGCGCGGCGAGAATGGTTGCAAGAACAATTACGGCAAATACAAGCACAAAAACAAGCACAGCAAGAACAATTACAGCAAAAAGAAGAAGAAAAAAAGGAAGAAGAGGAGGAGGAAAAAAAAGAACCTCGCGAGAGATTAATGGAAAATTTTACCACTGGAGGTTGGTCCGCGATGGTAGATGAATTTAAAAAAAATGACAGTATTGAGAAACTTGGAGAATTTGCGGAAGATTCTTTCGCCAATAGAGGAATAAATTATTTAACGGAGGAGGGACTAAACAGAATTCCTTCACGAGAAATTTGGTATAAAATAGTATATCGGGCCAAATTTGGATTATCCCAGGCGAGGATGGACGATTCGAATTTTGTTCGATTTCAAAAATTTGCATATAACAAAAAGTATAAAAAAGAAAAATCTTTGGGGGGGCCACAATCTCTTGAATTAGGGGCAATACCAAAGATGGAAAATTAATGGGGCGATTACCATATTCATCACCAAAACCAAAAACAGGAAGCGGATATACTATTTGTCCTGACAGCGTTGTTAACGACGTATCTCGCCTCGAAATATTAATCGGAGGAAAGCGAGCCGGAAACAATTCTTCTGAAATAATCAACGAGGCCTCCGATATTTGTCAGCGATTATTTCGCGGCGGTGTTATTAATTCCTACATTTACAAGGAGCTCGTTGACGAACTTATCGATTAAAACAATCACATTTAGATAACATGATCGTTCACAAGCATCAACGCAGACCTAGACAGGTCCGCGTGGCTAACTCTCGATTGCCCGTATATAAATATATTCACGGTAACGGATTAGGTGACATCGTGAAAAGTTTCGTCACAAGAGTAATACCTAAAATTGGACCCACAGCTAAGCAAATTGCATCAAAGGCAATAGGAAAGATTGGCGAGACTGTTATTTCTGGTGTTGGTAATTTGGCCAGTAAAGGCTTCGATGTTGTCAAAAGTAAAATATCAAATTTAATGCGTAAAAAAAGTCAGCCTGTCAAATTACCTAGCACCAGCGAAATGCCCGCCGATGTCAGTAAAGCTATAAATGACGCAGCAAATAAAAAAATAAATGACCTAGCACAGGAAGTTGCAAATACAAGTTTTATATCGGGCAGCGGTCTTCGTTTTAGACGATAATTTTAATAATAAATGTTCGCACAAGTGTCAAATGAGGTATTCGACATGGACGAACCTGTAGGCAAGGACACATCCGTGCGTGATTTCCAGTATTACTCGTACGACGCAGTTGAGCCAAACACACCTAATCGCTTGGAAATTCAAGTTCACGATACAACAAGATATTTTCTCCCATCTGAGGCATATATCGAAGTTGTCGGGGAAGTTGTTAAAGCAGATAATACCGCTTATGGAGCAGATTTTAGAGTCGGATTTGTTAACAACGGCATCATGGCATTATTCAAAAACGCTACTTACATGATCGACGGAAGAGAGATTGAGTCAATTACCAATGATGTTGATTTAGCGACGACGATAATAGGTCTAGCTAGATACTCGGATGATTTTACTAGATCAGCTGGCCCTAGTATGATGTTTGCCAAAGATAATTTTAATCGTCCCGATAGTAGGCCGTTTATCATCAGACGACCGAATGATCGCGCCAATCCTGATACTCCTGTAGATGTCGAAGACATGATAATTAATATTAATCCTGATTACAATATTGGATTTGCCACGCGAAAACTCACGCTAGCAGGAGGTCGCAGAAGATTCTCTTGTGCTATTCCGCTGTCCCATATATTCGGATTTTGTAGACATTTCAGGAAAATTATCTACGGAGCAAAACATACCGTAACGTTTGTCAGAAAGGGAAATAGCGACGATGCTATCTGGCGAAAAGGTGCTGTCGATTACGCTACTGGCGTGATAGGTCCCAATGATGCCGCGAATAATAACGGCATAGTAAGATTACTTAAATTTACTTTGTGGATGCCAGCGATAACTCCATCAATAATCGAGGAAGAAAAATTATTATCGTTCATGAACCAGGGTGGTAAATCTGTTATGTCGTGGCTGACAACAACAACAGATTCCACAAATACCGATATTAATGGTGATTTTACATGGCGAATTGCATCGCAGCAAGGTACCTCTGCACCTAGGCATATCTTTATCGCTTTTTTGCGTACCGAAAGATATCATCAATTATACAGTCACATGATATTTGATAGCATCCAAGCAACAAATGTGTCGCTGAGAGTAAATGGCCAACAAGAACCATCCGAGGAAATATCAATTGATTTTGAAAATTATTCGACGGCTCGCGCATATCATCGCTTATTGTGTTTAATGGGTCGCGATCAAAATATCGATACAGGATTACAAATATCACAGCTGGATTTTAATACTCTTTATCCTATCTATTACTTTTCCCTGGAGCATCTTGATTTGGTAAAGCAATCCGTCGTTGATATCCATTTCAAAGCCAGAATTCACACGGGAGGTAATTTACATAAAGTAATCGCGGTTATTCTCAGCGATAGAACAATGATCTTGGAAGGCATCAGCGGTAGAATGAGAGTCATCGACGCACCTGTCGAAAAAATGTAGCTTCAAAGGTTTCTAAATTTAGATTAAAACGATATTAATATGCCATACGAACACGTCAGCGTAACTCTGACCCAGGGTCAGGTAAAAAAGCTCCAGTCAGCGATAGCAAAGCGATGCGGTGTGAAATTGACTCTGAAAAATGATCAAATTCAGGGCGGACCTAACAAACTATCGCTAACTAAAAATCAACATGGACGTTTTACCAAAGCCAAATCAGCAAATTCCGGTGTTCATGTAAATCTTAGTATAGGTGCCATCAGAGATATGGTCAAAACAGGCGGATTTTCCCCTTTGCTAGCCGCTATTCCCGGATTATTATCCGCAATTGCCCCGTCGATAACCGGTCTAGCATCAAGCGCGGCTGGATACGCAGGCAAAAAACTACTAGAAAAAATAGGAGGGCGATACGGTAAAAAAAAAGGAAGCGGCCTTTATCTAAGACGCCCCCCATACGGATCCGGCCTAAGATTAGCACGCCCTATTCAAATTTAGATTTATTCAGCGAAGCAAAAAATAAAAAAATAAAATTTTTCAGAGGTGTATTTATGCGGGATCAACTACCAGAAAAACCAAATTCCACCGAGACAGGAATAATAAATCTCGATTCAAATACTGGACCTGGCACACATTGGGTCGCCTACGCGATTAATCCTCGCGAAGTTGTTTACTTTGACTCATACGGACTAGCGCCACCAAAAGAATTCATCAATTACGTGTCAAAGTTAAATATTCCAATTTGGTACTCGACACTTCCGACGCAGACACTAATGGATCCACCGATATGTGGTCCTGAATCAATTAACGTCCTTGATGCAATTTCAAAATCATCCGGTCCGTACCATAGAATCGTATTTGAATATGCCGTAAATAAGTATCATGGCTGATATTTACGGAAGGTTCCTGTACAGGAAGAAGGAAGTAGCCGACGTCGATCTATCAAAATTCGCCACCAGGGATGATATTAATAATCTTCTATCGCTGTCAGAGATAGATCCTGGCGAAGTTGCTATTTTTCAGAACAAAGAAGGAAGATTACAAACAAGTAACGTGAAAATAACCGATATAATCAGGCGGGACGAATATAACGATCGTATTGATCAATTTACTCGCCTATCAGAATCGGTATCAAAATCCATCGCTGATATTACCGATCTTACAGCGAAGTTACCCCTGAAGGCCGATATCGCAGATGTGGAACAAAGAGATAGCGAGCTATCAGCAACGTTACTTCTAAAGGCCGATAAAACATTATACGACGATCTTCAGGACAGATTGTCAAAAAGACTTAACAGGCTAAATAACGATCTTAAAAAACTCGACGATACCCTAGCTAAATTTAGTAAAAAAATTGTGGAAGATATAAAAACGTTCGGCGATAATTCTTCTGCCACGCACGACGATCTTAGCGAAAAGGTAGGAAAAATCAACAGGGATGTTACTAACATTTTCGCTGATATTACCGAAATAAAAACCGTAATGAGTCAGAAAAGCGATAAAACATCGTACCATTACCTTGACGAGAAAACAAAAAAAATCAACGAGGATATTATCAAAATTAACGAGGAAATTAACGCGATACGTGATTTGACGCGTCAAAAGGTTGATATGTCATTGTATGACGGAGAAATTCGAGATTTGAACACGAAACTTCTCGACGCAGCTACAAAAATTAACGATATTAACACAAAAATATCGTCAGCGAATCTTGAAAAATTAGCGCGTATTATTGTGCCAGCGGAGGTAGAAACAAAAAAAATTAATTGTCATGTGCCATTTGTGGTAGAAACACGAAATCACACATGGACACCCGAGACAAATGCTACTGGTTTTACTGCGCCAATTACTGGCGTATATCGAGTATATTTTATCTCCAGGATAAAATTCAAGGTAACAGCCTTCTATAATGAAATTCATGAATTTTATCCTGGATTTTTTATTATTTCGATGAGTGAAAATACCATTGAGACATTTACATTAGAACCGCCAGATAGAACCACCACAGGACCAACCGTATATTATGCGATTTTCGAGTATTTATCCGGATGGAATCCAATTGGTTAGATAAATTAACTAATAAATGACCGCATCGGATTACCGATACAATCAGGCGCGTTCGTGGCAAGATTCGTTAAAAAAACTCCTCGACGAATATCAGATAAAAATAAAAAAATATCAGCGCAGATTAGTTGCCATCGATGTTGCTGTGTACACGGTAAGCGCAATCATCGCCGGTGCAGGAATAATCTTATCCGCGGTGACAACAATTGCGCCGATCGTAGCAACGATAATAATCTCGTCGACAACGACAATCGCAGGTGTTCTCAACATTATCGCAAAAAAAATATCCTCATGCACGAGTGAAAAATTGTCCCTATACAAGAGTAAACTATCCCAGGTCAACGAAGCGTATTCGAAATTATCATCGCTGCTTTCTGAAAGTCTCAACGACGGAGTTATATCCGATCCAGAATTTTCCATGATGATAAATATCTACTCTGAGATTGAACAAATAAATATCAATAATGTCCGAACTAACTCAGATCGTGACAAACACAACACCGCCGATAACAACGCTGATAT
This sequence comes from Sinohyriopsis cumingii, assembly GCA_028554795.2. Taxonomy (NCBI): domain Eukaryota; kingdom Metazoa; phylum Mollusca; class Bivalvia; order Unionida; family Unionidae; genus Sinohyriopsis; species Sinohyriopsis cumingii. Next base: position 49,380,528 of record CM068827.1, read on the forward strand.
CGGCAAACTCAACCAGGCCAGAATTTAGTATCGATTTTCCAATACCAATTAGCGTTAAAGAAATTGCGTTGTCATAGTTACGCGTCTATAATAGCTGGCCCAATATTAGATCGAAATCATTCGATAGATTATCATCGAACAATTCGCTTGTTTATGCCAATAAAAACCGCCCCGATGGAACTCCCGATTGGATCGTCGTTGGCATACCAACAGGCAGTTACGAAATTGAGCAAATCGACAAGGAACTTACTGGTATAATGTCGAATATAACCGGCGATGATAAGCCAGGAATAAAAATATCTGCGCATGAACCAACGCTGTCATCGATAATCGAAGTAAAATCGCCATATGTCGTCGATATTTACCAATCATCGATCAGATCAGTGCTAGGTTGGCCCGAAATCGCACCTCTGGCAAAACCAGAAAAACCAGATTTTATTATTCCAGGTTGGCACGAAGAAGCTCCTCCAGAGCTACCGGAGCCAAAAAAATCAGATTTTATTACCGATGAAGGATGGTACGGAGATATTAGACACAAGCCTCTAATCCACAGCGCCATTAATCTCATGAACAGCTACAAATTTAACCTGGTAATGTTCGCTTTTACTTTCAGGGACAAAAGAATTCTCTCGTGGTTGCCTCTTCCTAAAATTCCCCCAGGTGTTGAAATCCTCGACGCTACCAACATTAACAGGATAATAGCCCCCATAGACGGCATCTTGATAAAAAGAACCATCGACGAATTTAATCAAGAACATAAATTACAATTAAATTTATTGCGGGGATCCTTTCATGAATGTATCTTAAATAAATCAGGTTCATGCAGAGAAATTATCGAACGTGTGAAGATTTTAAATCAACTCGCGAATGATATTGAATATTATCACGATATGTTCATTCGGGCGATAATTGATGATATATCAATTGCCGATTACGTTCTTCCTATTAGCAGCTTCAAGTTGATCAGAAATTCGGGAGAAAAACAAAAATTCATGACAGTATTCGGATTAACCGAAGAAACGTTACCAAATTTCAAATTTCCTGATTATGACGTTGATGAAATGAGAAAATTCGTCACTGATACCATCGATGATTTATTTCCGAAATTACATGCCGCGTGGACTAAAAAAATACAATCAGAATCGATTCTCAAGCACAATAATGATCCAACCGGGCAGGGACGACATATCTCGCCGGGTATCGTTAATATAACGGAGGTTATCGCGATTAATCTTCACGCGGATGTCGTTGAAGGTAGTTACAACGTGGATTCGTCTGTGTCAGAGCAAGCACAGCAGGGATTCATTTTATATTCGTTTTCACCTAGCGCCTCTCCGGGATTTTTGATAATAAAAGAACCAGTGAATCCGTTTTATCTGCGATGTCACAATCGATTATTGTCGAGGATAAATTTCAAGCTGACGGATCAAAATGAAAATTTACTTGATATACGCGGGGAAACACTTAGTATAAATTTGCTGGTGAGATCGTAAAATTAGAATCTTAAAAATCTTCGATTTTCATTCTCAAGATTTTCAAATCTGTCCACCAGAGAAAAATGACCAAAAAAAATAAATAAAAACCGGAAAAAATAATATTTTTTTACAAAATACGCGATTTTGACTACCAACTACCCCGTCAAAAATAAGACAAAATTGATATTTATTTTACAAAATACAAGAAAAATACACAAATTACTTGATTTTGACGGGGTAGTTGGTAGTCAAAATGAAGAAAATTCTAACTTTGTCAAATTATTTTTATTTTTCATAAATAAAATTCATTTATTAAGAATATTATTTTTACTGAAATTTTTTTTTTTTTACTAAAATCAAGAAAAACACACAAATTACTTGATTTTGATGGGGTAGTTGGTAGTCAAAATCAAAGAAAAACACACAAATTACTTCATTTTGACGGGGTAGTTGGTAGTCAAAATGAAGAAAATTGAGCAATTTCGTTATATTTAGTAAAAAAAAAAATCTTCAGTAAAAATAATATTCTTAATAAATAAAATTTATTTGTGAAGAATAAAAATAATTTGACAAAGTTAGAATTTTCTTATTTCTGACGGGGTAGTTGGTAGTCAAAATGAAGAAAATTGTACATTTTTCTTGTATTTTGTAAAATAAATATTAATTTTTTTCTTATTTTTGACGGGGTAGTTGGTAGTCAAAATCAAGAAAATTGAGCAATTTCGTTATATTTAAGAATCTTCGATTCTAATTTTATTTTCATCTACTAGCTTTTTTAGCTGCTTGACGCGCGAGCTAGTAATTTTTCTTGATTCATACTCGTCAGATAAACTCGATCTTACTTTTTCTACCAACATCGATAATTTAACAAAATCCTCGATTTGATCATCGCTGACAATCGCGAGTGATTGATACATCGCAATCTGGATTTTCTTTATGAATTTGTATTCGGATGGTAGCGTGTACCTGTATTCGAGTTTTCCCTGGACAATCGTTTCAAATTCGGACCGGATTTTATCTGCGTCCAAATCCGAAGATAAATTTATATTTTTATTTTTCAAATTCTCGATGGCTTCGATGATGTTATTTATATTTTCCTCGTTCATTATACAAATTTGTAATATTTAATTAATTTTCCGAGTCTGAAATTATCGGAATATAATAAAATTCGATCCACTCGCCGAATTTGTAGGAAAATGTCGCGTTGATCATTTTTTCTGTCGCACGATGCACCGATGCTACTTGAATACCAAAATATCTTGCAGCTGCATACATCGATGTAAATACAATTTCCTCGCTTGTCTCTCTATTTATTGATTTAACCGCCTTAGCTGGTCGATATCCACCGCCGTTACCAAATTTAGAATTTTCACTAGGAGTTACTGCTCGGAGATTGGACAGTTTGTTGTTAAGTTTATCTCCGTCGATGTGGTCGATAACAAGACCGATTTCGATTGGCTCGTGGAAACATTCGAATACGAACTTGTAATTGGAATAACTTGTGGATCTTCTTTTCTTGTTTTTGTTGATGGTAAATTTGAGATATCCATGTTTATCAACTCTACCTACATGATTCTTCGTTTTGATATGCCTAACGATGCCATCCGGTGACGCCTCGTATCCCGTGATCGTAGGATGAGTTTTAAACTCGTATGTCATTTTCTCCGGAATTATTGATTCTGGAATCGCTGATTTTTGATTCATATAGAATATTCCTTTTGTCTAAATCGTTATTAGCTTGAAATCGATTAATATAATCTTCTTCGCATGTTATGACCGAGGAAGATTTTTTTTCATAATATCGCCTTAGTTCCCGATAATTCTTTTCTCCACACGCAAGACACAATCGAGTTTTCCCTCGCGTGCCAACTTGACAAACTAGGCACCGCTGTGGTCCTTTACTACCACGCCGAATCGCATGTATATGAGCGCCGCAATAATCACCTCTGCAGGATTTGTCACAGAAATTTGTTGAACCGATTAATAGCCATTTGCAATGCATTATTAATTTAGATATTTGTCTAAAATATAATCATGGACGTATTTGATCTTGATGAGGCAGAATATATAATTCCTGAGGTTGACCGAGCTAAGAAAGAATTTTTCGACGATGGAGCGGTTCACACTTGGTCGACCTGGAAAACAAATTCCATCGATGCTACGATGAACCTGGAGCGAGCTAAGAAAATAATTGATCACATAAAAACCGAACACCCCGAAGAGCGATTTATTTTTGGAATAAAATTTATCGCACAAATGCCCGATGATACTTGGATTATTCGCGATAAACGAGATCCTGTGCGTGGCGGCAAGAAAAACGTTATTCTCGATAAAAATTCTAAACCCGGATTGTTATTGGGAATCGATGGTCCTTATTATGCTAGATCGTATCCAGCTAGTGCTGTTGTTTATGGTATTTATCGGCTAAATAACAATCCGAATATAAAAAACCTACCTGCGATGAAAGAATCACCGATGATAAACTGCGTGGCTGAGCGCGTAATCGAGCATATGAAAAACGCTCGACGTGGATCTGGTTTGACTCAATTGAGGTTGGATAAAATTAATGCGTGGGCAAGGACCGTCGCTGATGGTGCATCGGTAGATGACGTAGCTGTGTTGAGTAAAAAATTCAAATTTCCTATCACGGTGAAAACGTTATCGGGAGAAATATTATACTCGTCGCCGTATAGATCCCGAGGAACACCAATCGAGATTATCGACCATAATTCTCATGCGTGGTCGCATTCGGTAATGATATTTCCGCGGGATCGTGTAGTCAAATTTTATCCCGTGGACACCGCGAATTTCGCGGATGCTGCGGAGAATAATAATTCCGATGACATGTTCAGATTTATCAAAAAAATAAGCGCATCTGATCCAATATCGATATGGTTATTCTCGAGCGAGGAAAAATACGATCAATTTATCCTACCATGCGGCGATATTTACAGGAACGAAATATTACATGAATCAATGAAAAAACTCGCGATGAAATATTCGTCGAATCCCGACCAGTTACTAACGAATTGCTTCACAATTTCATCCGTTGCCGCTCACGCCGCTAGAGAGAAAAACTCGTGGAGACCGACAAGAAACGAATTTCTTGCTGATATTCAACGTAGCTGTATCGAGTATGGCCATGGCGGATTGTGGAATACCAGGTATGATTTCGAGGATATGATTTCCGTTGACATGAGCGCATGTTATCCTGGAAGTTTTCTTGGATATGGCAATTGTGCCGAATATTTTGCTAAATTCGGCCATCCTACCAGCGAAATGACAAGGGTAGCAATTGACGGACCGTTGCCTGATTTTGTCATGACAGGATTCGCTTGTGTCACGTCGTTTGAATTTGCTGAAAATTTACATAAAATCTGCTATATTTGGTTCGGCAGGCATTTCTCTCAGCGTCGTTGGGTTCCTACGCTGTTGTTGAGATATATGCTTGATTCATCGATGTTAGTGTCGTTGACGGTGAGTGAGGCGATTATATCGTATAGGAAACAGACCGATGTGTGGTTGCCGACAGATTGTGATAACGCGAAAGATATAGGAAGAAAAATAATCGGCAAATTCACTCAAGGTGGATCCGTTGATCACAAGCATCGACACGCTAGATTATTTATCAATGATGCTGAGATGGATTTTATAATCGCCGATACGGTATCACGAGGAATATATTGCAACAGGGAGAATATTATCGTTGATGGAGCAAAGTTAGGTACCGTGATTAGCTATCTTGATGGAGAATCGGCGCAATATACTCATTTGCGATCATCGATGCTCGCCTATGTGAGTATAAATTTACTCTCGATGATAAACAAATTTTCCGATATCGCAGTAAGGGTCGCGACGGATTCGTTCTATATCTATAAAAAATACCAATGTAGATTGGAAAATTTAATTACCGACGGTAGTTCATGGGGAACTTGGAGAATAAAAAACGAGGATATTCTAGATTATTGTGAGGACGCTGATGTTGAAGATTGCGATGAATTTCACCGAGGTAGATTTGAAGAATCTTCGACAGCCGCATCTGCGTTCGATCCAATTTCACGCAGTAAATTCGTTTACCTGAATGGACCTGGCGGTAGCGGTAAAACAACGCGAGTAATAAATTTATTTGCGAACTCCGATATGATCGTATTAACTCCGACACATAGATTAGCGCGAGAAATAAGGCAGCGTGGCGTTAATTCTTGCACGTACCATAGCTATTTCAAGTACAGCGGTGGATCATGGGACTCGGTGCGTATGGGCGATAAATATATCAATAAGATTATAATATTTGATGAGATTTGCACGGTGAATTTAGATATATTAAAATCGATATTAGCCTGGCTGGGGGGGGGGGGGGAAATACCGCCGTGATAATGTGCGGCGATCATGGCCAACCTAATCCTATCGATGGTGAATCGCCTCACGAATGGCTCAGAAGCTTCGTTGATTATTACGAGGAAATCGACGCTGATCATAGATCGACGGATATTTTGTTGACCGAATTCAAAAAATTAATTCGATTACAACCGAATAAGATTCAATGTGACGTCATGAGGAAAATAATCGATGAGACTCCGATGAGCGATTTTCTAAATTTGTGGCGTCCTGATCATTTGATCGTCGCTAGTAGGAAAATTATTCGTGATATTATCCAGGAAATGTTATTCAAGCTGCATTGTGAGAAATTTCCAACATTGCAGGTACCGTTGTGCTATAGGCCCGCTAATACTCGACGACGAAATATCAATGTTACTCTGCCATGCGGAGAGGAAAAAAACTTGGTCCTGAATGATATTATCTTCGTTGATATTAATCTTGTTAATGACGCGCTAAATGCAGAAAAATCACCATGGAAATTAGGTTACGCAACAACGATACACTCGTCGCAGGGATTGACCGTCGATGGTCAGGTTTGGATCGTCGATGATAGAATCTCCTGGTCAAATTTGGTATATTTGGCCGTATCGAGAGTAAGAAAGCTATCCCAGTTGGGACGAATTCGAGTAAATTATCTTAATGACGCTGGTGGTAGTTGAGTATCTTCGGGGACTATCTGTAACTCCTCTTTGGTAAATGCGCGTTGTGGCGCTAGCGAATCTAGAATATAAATTGCCGGTCTTCCTGACGATCTTGTTACGGCGGATATTTTGTGTGTTGTGACGCTCCAGATTGGATCGGTTGCTCTTTTTCTTCCTCCTTCAGCCTCACCTTCCTTATACAAATACCTGACCGTGACGCTACCTAGTACAGGCTGAATTGTGGAATCTCGCTTCAGAGGTATATTCGATTTTGTAATTGCAATTGCAGGTTTCATTGATATTGTTCGAGTCGTCTCGTTATTTAACGCGCTGATTACATGAGGCAATCTTGATACCCAATCGTGAGATCGATTATCCTGAATAAATTCACGCGCGTATTGGTATCCGAATAATCGTTCTGCGAGTGTTTTATTAAATCTTTCAACGATAGCTTGATTGCAATGAACACCTACAATACCGCGACGGATTTTAACGTTGTTCTTTTTAATTAATGAAGTAACCGCGCCAAGGAATTCTCGACCTGGATCAACCTGGAGAAGATTCGGCCATGTTAATGGGGATCGTGAATAAATTTCGTTAAATGCCTTAGCAATTTCCGTTGCTGTTTTATTCGATAATGGCTCTGCTTCTTTATACCTGCTAGCGATATCGACGATGGTCAGAACGTACTTATATGTGACTCCGTCGACGGTATCGTGAGGAAGAAACATTAGATCCGCTTGATGAACCTCATTGGGGACACTGACGGTGAAACTCGCGTATGGTATTTTTTTAGGTGGAGGGAGATATATTTGCCAAATTGCCTGTTTTGATAGCCACGATTCAGCGATGGATTGTTTTACCGATGCGGCCTTGGCGAGTTTGGCAATTGCTGATTTTCCTCGCCAGAATCCTCGCGGAGAATAATATATCTGTTCCATATTACTTACCAGCGCCGAATACTAATTTGCCTTTCATCGCGCCTTTTATCAGCCAGGATGCTAATTTCTCTTTGAATTTTTTGTTGGGAATCGCGTTTAATGCGTGAATTAGTTTGATATCAGCAAGATGCCTTTGTTGTAAATCTCCGCTGCGATACGCGAGATCATGATCATAACAAGCTCCATCGATGGCGTTTATTGGATTTTCGCCTTGCTTTGGTTGTTTATTATTATCAAGTCTGATATCGAGCCTTGTTCCGGGTCCGCAGTAATTGTACCCTGGTAGATGCTTCTCTCCGGGATATTTCGCCCAGGGTAATCCAGGTAGATTTGTCAAGGAGGCTGCGATATCTCCTCCGGTTCTTCTTTCTTTTTTACAAATCTAAACTTGCGTGTCTTACAAACTTCGCATTCTCCTGCGATTGCATTTCTGTTGTTGCGTGTAACAATTTCGGTTGGATTTATTGTAGCTGTGTGTGTGCGACACTTAACACAATATAGATCCATGTATTTTATTAACATGAATGTAATTGATTTTTCAGCCACAAAGCGACGCGAACAAGTGAAACATCATGCTGCATTACCGAATTCGATTAGAATGATAATCATTGGTCCATCAGGATCGGGTAAGACACAATTATTGCTGAATTTGATTATGAGATGGCTGAAATGGGACAGGTTGTACTTGGTTGCACCATCCGTGGACGATCAGCGTTGTTACCAAGTGCTAAAGGAATTTAGCGACAATACCGATGAGGGCACGATCGAATTCATCACGGATATCAACGAAGCTCCTTCCGTGGAGAATTTGGACGGTGATATTAATAATCTTGTTGTTTACGACGATGTTATGCTGGACAAGCAGACCAACCCGGCCAGAATATTCTCGCGTGGCAGACACAAGAATACTGATGTCATTTACGTGACACAGAGATATACGCAAATTCCGAAGGTGATCAGAGATAATTGCAATATTTTATCTGTGTTTAACGGCGTAGATACGCACACGCTGAGAAATATCCATCAGACCTGGTGCAACGGTGACATGGATATAAATAAATTTAAAAATTTGTTCAGCCGCGCTCAGATGACGCCGCATGGTTTCATCACGATAAATCTGCATGATCCACGTAGTCGGTATCGTATCGGTCTTGATCAAATTTATTCATGAAAAAAGCAGCCCACGCGTGACAACAAAAACAAAAAATTATTCCCGCCTAGTTTATTTCCTGTCTCGGATACTATATTTTATGACACACTCGGCACACACACCAGATGCACCAAGTCTGGAATGCGCGAAAATTAGATCTCGTGGAAGGCTTTATTTTTGAATTCCGAGGCTTCTACGGAGAAAGTTCTCGTAGGAGCGTTTATTTTGCTTGGAAAAAATGGTCTGTTAAACTTCCCTGCTGCTGACTGTATACTTCCGTAAATTATATGAAGATGGCATCTTTCTTGTTTCTCTGCAAATGTCCAAAGAGTCAAGCCAGGGGAACTCTTCGATACAAACATACTTATAAAGACGAAACAAACGCTTCACACAAAAAAAAAGTATTTACATGACGGCAGAATGAAAACTACCGTAAGAAATAAATGAGAAAAAGTGAGAGAAGAGGAAACATTTGCGAAAACGGCATCACCATCTCTTCACCATTAAGATTTAAAGGCCATCGTTGTTTGCGTAAATATAACTACTAAAAATGATACACAGTCTTAAATAGAAATGAGTATCAATCAGAATTGTTAATGAAAAATACAGTATGAATGAGCCAAAAGTGTGTCCTTATAAGATTTGTAGACCTATAATCCGGTCTTTTGGAACATGAAGATTCCTAATGCTTAAATATTGGCTAAATACTTCTATTTGGTAATGAATTTGTTTCTAATCCCGAAATATCTAAACATTAGATTTGTCATATAGAAAAATACAGTTAATAGGTTTATTAAATTCAAAACTATTCTTATACGTCACTTTGCGATGATCCGGTCGACTGGAATGCTCCATGGAATTAAAATCACGTTGATGCAACTTTTTGTCTCGCATTAAATAATAAAAATAAAAAAGTATTTTTACAATTTTTAATAATTACCATAAATGTCACGTGAAATTAAACGATAAAGCTAACGAAAATTTACGATACCTTTTGAAATGCTTTAGCGGTTTTCAACCTTCTAGTTGATCTGCAGCACGTGCTGTCTGTTATGGATACCAGTGTAGGCTGAATAATGGTATCATACAAAATAAATATCAAAACGACAACTAAAATCGCTTACCTAAATAGGCACACTTTATAAGGGATTATATGACATGTGCAAATTTGACAAATGTATAGGTATTCATTCAGCTTTTATTTACTGCCAGTTGGTTTTAGGCTTTTTTAAGGGATTTTTTGGGGCCTTTTAGAGGCTACTTTTTCCACACTGTTATGTCACAATCCTTGCAGTCAGCTAACAACAGCACAACCATTTTGCACGCGAACCTATTCGTTTTCAGTGAGTTAGGATTGCTTGGACATTTAGCTATGTAGAAATATCAAATTATTAAAATCCTAAATGATCCAATATTTCGAAAGTGAAGAGTTCGAACCTTCATTCATCTTATCAAAACCTTGAGAAATAGGTTACATTGACAAAGACCAGAAACCACGTTCTTCCCCCTCCCAACAATAATTATTTAAGAAGACAATGTTTACATATCTTTTACACAGAGCAGCTCAGAATTTCATGAAAACCTCCCCAAAATAAAGTTGTTAAGATTATTTAATTTCTTTTATATACAAATTTGTAATTTATAATAGAATTTCCCAAACTTAAAAGAGGAATGCAGTTCACTATTTTCGTTTAACTGAAATGTAAACAGAATATGCGTTTTCTTTTGTATATAGCCTCGTTTTGTTTGATACTTATTTCATTCGTTGAGTTAAGCTAATATTGCATAGTTAGAATTCGCGATAATCGCAAAATAACTCTTCTACCAATCTGTCTTTACATTTCTGATTAGTTGAACTAAAATATATTCTAATTCTCACGGAACTTTTAAGAAGGTTAATGAAGTGCTCTTTTTTACATAATTATGTGTCATGAGAAACAGTGATTAACTTAAATTTTATAATCATTTTATAACCTAGGTAAAGAATGGCTTGAGTTCAACGCAGCATTTCAGTGTACTAAATGGCAAAGGGATCATTAGAGACGCAGCGGGTACCTATTACATAATACAGTTTCGCCACGCCCTGAATCTTACAGAAGCATTAAATACAAGCATAATCTGTCGAGAAAGTTTTGGTTCCAGCTCATAAATATCAGTGAGGGAACTACTGTAATTAGTCATGTCTGACTCCGTGGCAACTGGATCAGTATAACACGCTACGCAGACAGGTGTCACGCTAACCGGTGCTGTTACAATTACGACACTGATTTCAACGAATGATATATGTACTAACAACACGGGATTCCTATCACAAAAAATACACTCTTGGCGGAACCGCTTTTCTCATTTTCGAGTTCTAGGATATAGCATTACCTTTCAGCACAACAAATTTTAAAAAGCAGCATTTTCCCGCCATAAATTACATCTAAATAAAAGTAAAGGCACGACACGTGTATGAGTAAACTTAGAATGAAGAATGACGAAAAATAGTTGGTAAAACTGTACACAAGGATCACGATGAGATCGCATCTAAACAAGCTGGTGATTTCAAGTTCACCGTCAAGCACATATATAAACAAGTAGACGAAAGGTTCTGCACTAAACATGCGACTGAAAGCAGTCCAGTGCGTTCGATTCGACATCGAGTTGCAATATTAAGGTCGAATGTACTGTACTAATAGATTTACTAGGATGGCGCACTTGGCTTTCATATCTAGGTTAAGGACACATTCGCCATATTCGCGTGAATATCCAAGAACTCAGCTTAATCTAGATAGCGAGAAACAAAGAACAATGGACAACTAAGCCATTTTAGAACCTCGAGTTGTGTTCTTGAAGATTTATTAATTTTTTTTTAAAGTTAAATTCTCAGCTCATAGACAAAAGTACTGATTGCCATGCTGGATGTGATTTCATATTCCCATTTAACTTGAGTGATGACGAAACGTATGTAGAACACGTGCTTTCACAGTCCCAGTACAACTGCAGGTTACATTTGCTCGATCTAAAATAGTTTCTGCCTCAAAAATTGTCAGACAGTCAAAAGAAAAAAAAAGAAAAAAGAAAAATAATTTTTAAAAAAAATCTGGTTAAAACCTTTAACAATTTAGTTTCGTTTCATGCTTATCATGTAAGATCAATCAAATTTATTTTTAGTTCGCAACACAGGGGTTTTCCCCAAACTAATCTTTGTGGATTGTGGAAGTTAGATAGTTATGAGATAGATTAAAATTAATTTTGGGAAGGAATGCAACTTTGGAGTAAATGTATCACTCGTATCCCTTTAGTGAAAATTAGCATTCGTCTTTACGACTTCTTCAGTAACTTAATACCTAACATCCCACAGCGAACGAGTTTTATTATGTTTTATATATCACACAGCTAATTAGTGTCAACTTGATTTTGATGTTGTAACAATAGATCCATGCTCAGATTGATTGCAACCACTATAGAAACCAATAGTCCTTTTCATCTTATTAAGAACGACAACTCCTCACACTGTCCCGTATATAATCAAAAAGAATATCATACAAAAAAAGAAGTTGGAGATTTTCGCATAATGCCTGTTTTTGTTTTGTGATGGTTATTGTTTATATAGGTTGTCTTAAATTTGTACGAAATCACGTAAACTTCAATAATAAATCACTGTTTTGCAATACGTATCTGTTCACGTCACATTTATGGCTGAAAATGTAGTGAATGTACTCTTCTCATGCAGGGACCAAAAAATGTCTAATTTGGCATTTAAAAATAAATGCAAAATTTGTATTTTATTAGCTATTCCGAAGACACATTTACATCTATATAGTAGCTTACAAGTTGAGACCATCGCCATACAGAACAGACAGATTTTACCGTCACATGATCCGCCGGCAGATCTGGGTCGGTGGAAATTGTTAGGAGTAATCAATTGAACAAACAGCATAGACCCTGATCTACATGCGCATTATGCTATGGCAGATTAGCATCTTTGGTGTTTGAATTCTGATTTTTCTTGTAAGTGAGTATATTATGGTATGTTGAACGTGATCATTTAGAAAGTGAAATTGACCACTTTAAAAAAAGTTTGCTAAAAGCTTGACAATGCCAATCAGACGTATGTAAGTGTTGATAGCTTATGTACCCAGCATGAAATGGTAAATAATCAACATGCACGAAATGGCAATATTATACATGATTCAGGTCAATTTACAATAATTTTGAAATTGTACATTTGATGATGTCAGTTACTGCACAGGTGTATAAACTGGATCCTGTAATAATAAGGGCACTTACAGTACAGTGTTGTAAAATTACATGTATTACGTATTTAGAAATATTGCTTACAAAGAACAATTGTAAGGAACTCGAGATAAAGCATGCTAGAGAGCCTTAGCCACTGAAAATAAAAAGTAAAACCCCGAAATATGATGAAATACCATCGTCTTTGATTAGGTGTTAATATTATACGAAATATTCGTGCTTCAAAATCGACATACCTCCATGTATACTTGCTTATTTGTCTAGTCAAAGTGCAGACAAAAAAGATCTTGATCTGCCCAAGCATAATGTGCCTGCCGATCAGGGTATATGTTGTTAGGGTTAGGGTTAGCCGATCAGGGTATATGTTGTTAGGGTTAGGGTTAGCCGATCAGGTTATGTGTTGTTTGTTCTACCGATTATTCATAACAAACTCCTCATACCCACATCTGTGCCTGTGCAGTTTGCAGTTGGACTCGTCGTATAAGTGAGACCGCTCCGGTGGCCTAGTGGTTAGAGAGTCCGCCTCGGATGCGGGAGGTCGTGGGTTCGATCCCTGGCCGAGTCATACCAAAGGCTTACACAAATGGTACTAACAGCTGCTTCGCTTGGCGCTCAGCATTAAGAGGTTAGTGTTAGGACTAGTCGGCCTGGTGTCAGGATAATGTGAATGGGTGGGACATCATGCTACATGTCTGCGGCATGATGCCCCAGTGCTAGACATCACTATAAACTGTCACACTGCAGACATCGTAGCGATATGACTGAAAAATTGTTAAAAACTACGTTAAAAAATCCAAATCACACACACACACACGTATAAGTGAGTATACGGTAAATAATTTAGACATCAACTTCGCTTAATTTTGATGTATGGTCTTCACATTTGTAATACGTATTCATACCTTGCATAAAGTTTGTTTGTTTTCTCTCTTTGTTTTTTTCATTTTCCAGATAATTTGCTTGAGTGGGCTATTGAAGATATCTGTGTATATAGACATTAGTACTGTTTTGCACCAAACATTGACATTGAACAAATAGCTGGAATTATTTGCCAAAACTAAAATGCTGTTTTTCTTTGAGTTTATTACTCGATGCATTAAGAAGCGTTACGCAACAGTGACCTGGCTCCTGCATAATCCATCCAGATATACATGATGTCTGTGTTATGACGAGGCACGCAGTATGACGAATTTCACAGAATTAAAACCAAATGGAAGAATGTGAATGATGTTTTCTGAGATGTATGTTCATTCAAACATCTGTCATGCTTCGATACTCCCCTTTTTTGTCTTTACGTGTCAATACGGAAGTTAATTTAACATTAAAAACATTTACTTATACCGTAACAGGTCTAATCCTCAAGCAAGATTACTTAACATGTAACAAAGTTGAATTGTTTTCCGCAGTCTTTTCCACTCACTATGATTAGTTGTATAGACATTTGTTAATTATGTTAAGTTAGTAATGAATCGATGTTATCAGAGAGTCCCTATAAAAGACTAATGGACAGAAGTGTGTCAATTATATGTGAACTATGTGCCAATTACACTGGACAACAAATTTTTACAAAAGTCATGTTACTGAAATAAAATTAGTCAATTCTTATCAATTTTTATGTGCTGAACACGAATATGACAGTCAAATTGCAAAATTGGCTCTAGTTTTTTTGTAATCTGCAAGAAATTAATGTTTACATAACGAAATGCATTCCAATAGTAAAAGGTCAACTGTAATAGCCTACCTATAAAAAATCAAGTCATTGACTACATCTTAGATTTCTTCGCCTGTCTCTTGTACAGCTGTTCTTGAGCATCTCTGAGGAGTGTCCAGCAGTAGTCAGCCAGCATTGTAGTGGACCATTTTCCCTGGTATCTTTGTTCCATTGTTGCGATATCTTGATGAAAACGTTCGCCGTGTTCATCACTAACAATACCACAGTTGCTAGGAAAGAAATCCAAATGGGAATGAAGGAAGTGAATCTTTAGAGACATATTGCAGCCAAGTTTCTTATACTTCATCAACATGTCTTCTACTAGTTCCTTATAGTTTTCTGCCCTAACATTTCCGAGGAAGTTTGTAGAAACTAGGCGAAAAGCATTCCATGCTTGTTTCGCGTCACCTTCCAGCAAGTTGTTGAACCGGTCATCTTTGAAAAGCTCTCGAATCTGAGGACCCACAAAAACTCCCTCTTTAATCTTTGCTTCGCTGAGTCGAGGGAATTTTTCATGCAGGTATCGGAATGCTGGCAAAGTCCGGTCAATGGCTTTCACGAAGTTCTTCATCAAACCTAGTTTGATGTGAAGGGGTGGTAGCAAGATTTTCTGAGCCTCAACCAGAGCTGGGTGTTGGATATTCTTCTCTCCAATGGCTACATTCTGCCTGTGAGTCCATTCCTTCCTCATGTAGTGCATTTCCCTTGCTCGGCTATCCCACTCGCATAAGAAACACATGTATTTTGTATATCCTTGCTGCAGTCCCATTAAAAGGGCAACTACCTTCAAATCACCACAGAGGTGCCAGCTGTACTTGTTATACTCAATGGAATTCAGTAGCTGCCTTAAGTTATCGTATGTCTCTTTCATGTGGACAGCATACGCTACTGGAATAGATGGAAGAATGTTTCCATTGTGCAAAAGCACAGCCTTGAGACTCAGTTTCGAAGAGTCCACAAATAGTCTCCATTCTTGTGGGTCATGAGTGATTTTTAAAGCATTCATGAGGCCCTCAATATCGGAACAGAATATCAGATTACTTTCCTTTCTGAAGAAAGGCTCCAATTGCTGGTGGCGCTTTCGATATGCAGTAATTGTGACATCTTCTTCTAGAAGATTCCATTGTTGGAGTCTTGATCCTAGCAATTCTGCCTTGTTCTTTGATAAGTCCAAATCACGAATCAGGTCATTTAGTTCTTCCTGTGTTATTCTGTGTGGGGTTGATGATGCACCACAGTGAAAATCTGGATCACTGCATGCTGATGGACCAGGAGAAGAACAGGTCGACTCACCTTTGTCTTCGTCAGATGAATCAAGAGAATATTCTGCTGGAGGTTCTGGAATAGGAAGTCCCTCACCATGTGGAACTGGTCTCAATGCAGACGGAATGTTTGGGTAGACTATTCTCGACTTCTTTCGCTTCGTTATTCCGCCGGAAAGAGGAGGAACCAAGCAGAAGTAACAGTCATTTAGGTGGTTGCTTGGCTCTCTCCACACCATTGGGACTGCAAACGGCATTGATGACCTTTTGCAATTCAACCACTGTGAAAGCTGTGTTGTACATGTAGCACAGCATATATGCGGAGCCCAAGGCTTGTCTTGGTCACCAACCTTGCATCCGAAGTAAAGATGATATGCCTTCTTCACTTGAGAATTGATACTTTTCTTCTGGTTGGCAAATGTCACTTCCCCACAAATATAGCAAAAATTGTCCGAGGTATTAACACACTTTCGAGGCATTACTGTTCTTTATTGTACGTAAATGGATAAAATAATAAGTTTTATGTAACAGTAGCTTGAACTGTCTCGCACAACGTCTAAAATATTTTAAATGCTGAACCTATCTGATTGGGCTTTATATAGTACACTGCTTACGTCAGCTTCAGCAGCCGCCTGGCATTAGTATAATAGGCCTACACATGTATAGTACACTGCTGACGTCAACTTACTTCAGCAGCCGCATGGCATTAGTATTGCATTGCATCAGAAAATGATGCAATCAACTGTGGATGATGTGAGCATGATGGTATTATGCAATGTTACATCATTATTCCGGATGTTGCTGCAGTCCTACTGGAGAAATTTACACAGTGAAACATAGAAAATGAGGTATATGAATATCTTCAAAACGAGAGCCAATACAAATTTTTCACGGTTATATTCGTGTTCGGCACACCAAAATACTACAGATTAGGGCCTTTTCAAGTCAGTAATGATTTCACTGTTGACCAGTGTTATATACCAATTATATGTCAATACACACTCAGAAAAACATACATACATACATACATACATACATACATACATACATACATACATACATGCATGCATACATACATACCCGGAAGTGATTTTCTCATGTTAACTATATCAGATTTTGCATCTGAGTTTTTGGCTTGCCAGAGAAAAGTGACTATTTATGTCATTGCTATATAAACAGTATAAGTCATGAAGCAAAATAAATTTAAAACACAAGTATGTGTAAACTTTGATATGTTTAGGTTAAACATTGTTTCATTTTGAAGAAAAAAAAAACATCAACTGCAGATTCGCTTTTCAACAAAATAAACTGCACTGTAGATGATATAATGCTAGGCGTTGTACTCATATGACGGTTTGTCTCCTGACCAGAAGGGTGTGAGTTTGAATTTTGGCCCATATTGGCCACTGTTGTCTGTTCCTTGGCAATTTTTCTACTTGTCTTGGCATAGGTAACCGCCATTCAAATGAGCACGATTGACTGTAACGTCATAAGGGGAGTCATACAAACGTACTATAGCGATAACCTCTTGGTAAAAAAAAATCTGAACAAAGGACCACGAATTGGAATAAATTTACTTCTGAAAAAAAAATTGCGTTGCTGAAGTCCGTTACCTTTAAAAATGCTGTTATAAATACATATAGTATTCCGTTTATAATCCGACTGTAACGACTTTCCATCACTTAAAATGTACGATTGGGCAGATTTGTTTTGATTTTGGCGCTTTACGGCACAGTAACAAACGAAGGTGATTTAGTGCCAAGGCAACTGATGTAAAGTGCCTGTCCCAAGGTAGCTTACTCAGGCTGGTCCGATGGTAGGATTCAACCCTTTCTGACGTGAGTACAGCATGCTAATCACTGAGCCACCGCGGCTTCCCCAATACGAACGATTAGTAATTTTGCACAGTATGTTACATTGTTAGCACACCTTACAGACCATACTATCTGTATAACTCTTTACTATTTGTACTTGAAATTGTGCTTAATATTAATGACTGAAACCTTTGCAATAACATTACTATATGGGGATGGGAAGGATTCAAGAGGACTGGTGAGTTGTGCCAAAGCACACACACACCCAGCTATAAAATACGTTCCCACGCTCCCCCCCCCCCCCCCAGCAACAACAACAAAGCAATGAACGCTATACAACCGGAACGTTTCCAAAAGTAAGTTTTCTTTACAGTTATGTCCTAAAACACTTAAAATGCAGGGGAGTCCTAAAACACTTAAAATGCAGGTCAGTCATAAAACACTGCAAATGCAGGTCAGTCCTAAAACACTTCAAGTACAGGGGAGTCCTAAAACACTTCAAATGCAGGTCAGTCATAAAACACTTCAAATGCAGGTCAGTCATAAAACACTTCAAATACAGGGGAGTCCTAAAATACTTCAAATGCAGGTCAGTCATAAAACATTGCAAATGCAGGTCAGTCCTAAAACACTTCAAATGCAGGGGAGTCCTAAAACACTTCAAATGCAGGTCAGTCCTAAAACACTTCAAATGCAGGGGAGTCCTAAAACACTTCAAATGCAGGTCAGTCCTAAAACACTTCAAATACAGGGAAGTCATAAAGCACTTCAAATGCAGGTCAGTCCTAAAACACTTCAAATGCAGGGGAGTCCTAAAACACTTCAAATGCAGGTCAGTCCTAAAATACTTCAAATGCAGGTCAGTCATAAAACACTGCAAATGCAGGTCAGTCCTAAAACACTTCAAATGCAGGGGAGTCCTAAAACACTTCAAATGCAGGGGAGTCCTAAAACACTTCAAATGCAGGTCAGTCCTAAAACACTTCAAATGCAGGGAAGTCATAAAGGACTTCAAATGCAGGTCAGTCCTAAAACACTTCAATTGCAGGGAAGTTCTAAAGCACTTCAAATGCAGGTCAGTCCTAAAACACTTCAAATGCAGGGGAGTCCTAAACACTTCAAATGCAGGTCAGTCCTAAAACACTTCAAATGCAGGGGAGTCCTAAAACACTTCAAATGCAGGTCAGTCCTAAAACACTTCAAATGCAGGGAAGTCATAAAGGACTTCAAATGCAGGTCAGTCCTAAAACACTTCAATTGCAGGGAAGTTCTAAAGCACTTCAAATGCAGGTCAGTCCTAAAACACTTCAAATGCAGGGGAGTCCTAAACACTTCAAATGCAGGTCAGTCCTAAAACACTTCAAATGCAGGGGAGTCCTAAAACACTTCAAATGCAGGGGAGTCCTAAAACACTTCAAATGCAGTGGGTCCTAAAACACTTCAAATGCAGTGGGTCCTAAAACACTTCAAATTCAGGGGGTCCTAAAACACTTCAAATGTAGGCTATGCTGCCTAAGCCCCACACCTTTCTCTCCTAATTGACTACCTTCTCCACTCACCGGACACCCGAAAATATTTCTGGATTCGCCACCAATAAGTAAAGGGAGCAATGTGATGAGAAAACTGGCCATTATTTGATGTTTCAGAGAAATTATTGTTGTTGTTGTTGTTGTAGGGTTTAACGCCATTTCTCAGCACACGATAGGCTGGCGGCCATTATTAATGGTTGAGGAAGAACCCTGGAAAATCCCGGAAAGAACCACCGACCCACGAGAAGCTACTGGCAAGCTTTCTCGCATACCCACATTGGCTGAATCCGAGACTCGAGCCCACGCAGACAGAGGTGAGATGGCAGTGATCCGTAACGGAGAGCGCTTTAGAGAAATTGAAGAAAAAGCCTACCGCAAAAAAAAAAAAAAAAAAAAAAAAATTAAAAAAGTAGAACAGCCAGCGCGGCCTCACTTCTCTCCTTTAATCTCAGTTTTTTATGGAAAAAAGTTTTAAAGAGTCAGCTTGATAAACATTCTCGTGGTTTTCCTTAAAAATTGCAGTAGATAAATTGCCCTGAACTGTTGATGAATAGGGCGATTGCAAAGTCGAGAAGGCGCACATGTTGTGGAAAAACACGATGTATAATTTACCAGTTGCCGTAGTACACAGACTAATTCATAACCTACAGAAAACCTACGGCTGTCATCAACACAAACTGCAGGAGATTTCGAGATTAGTGATTAAAATCGAAAGGAAGTTTGAGTTGACAGATTAAGAAAGTTTTTATGCCTTTTGCTGTGTTGAAAGCTCAGAGGATTTTTGTCTCAGAGTTATACCACTGAAATAGTTGAAGAGTTCTTTCTGCACTTTATATCTTTATTCCTAAACGGGATTTAGATTGTACATGAAATATTGGTTGATTCTGTAATGCGAAGTAGAAGCTCTTTATAGAAAGAATATGTAGAAAAATATGCTGTCAAAAATTATTCTGGAAATAACCCTCAAGGGTTTCACTTATGCAAATTAAGGAAAACTAACGTACCAGTTTGAGGACAATAAAAAAAAAACACACAGAGAAGTAAATTCCTACCTACCTACCTACTTACCTACATACATATATACATACATACACACCTACATACATACATACATATATGTGTGTACTCATCATATGTGCAAATATTGCATGTATTTATTATATATAATTTAGTTGTTTGTTTGTTAGTTTTAAATTTTATTTTGTTCAATTTCATGTTATTGTAATGTTATTATATTTACTGTATTAGATATTTTCCAGAAATTCAGTTCAGTTTCTCGATACGATAACCTAATATTAGAACTTTGTATCAAACAGTGACCTAGTTCCTGACCTTGATTCAGAATCAGTAAGAGTTGGAGTAAACAACTTCTTTTTAATTCATTCTTAGTGTGGGATTTATTGAGTGAAATTGAGGCTGTACTGGGAGTACGTGACTTTAGATATGTAAATAGTTTGTATGTTGTTATTCCTAAATTCATGTTTGTGATATTTTGTGTTTATTGGTTATGTTTTAACAAGGAACTGTTGACTCATCATTGCTATATTGACTACAGCATACGTCATCGCCTTCCATATTTGATTTTTGTCGGGACTTGAACTCAGATTCATTAGAACATTTTATTACTAGGACATCTAATTTTTAATTCTTGGATTGTTCTTAGATTATTTTTGATTTTGATTCTTAAAACCGTAAGTTCTTTTCCTCATTTTTACGTTATTTTTCTAGGGAAATAATTTTTTAAATTTGTTCACAAAGCTTGTTGTCTTCACTATTAATCGCTCCGGTGGCTTAGTGGCTAGAGCGTCCGCCTCGGATGCGGGAGGTCGTGGGTTCGATCCCCGGCCGAGTCATACCAGAGACTTACAAAAATAGTACTAACAGCTGCCTCGCTTGGCGTTCAGCATTAAGAGGTTAGTGTTAGGACTGGTCAGCCTGGTGACAGGATAATGTGACTGGGTGGGACATCACGCTACATAGATACAATATATATATATATATATATATATATATATATATATATACAGAAAATTACAGTTTCGTGTTGATATTTACATTTTTGGGACTAGAGAAGAGTGACTTTTTCTTCCCAAAGAATGATCACTATTCACTGGGTATTTAAATTCAGTTTAATAGGACGAGCTACATGGTCGTCGTCAACTGGCATCAAACTCGTACGTTGACACAAATTTTCGCACCACTGTGAAACCTTTCAGATGAAAGCTGCTTCAGTGTTCACTATATACCAATCTATGAGCCCTTGATCACTATATACCAATCTATGAGCCCTTGATCTACTTGCTTCACGGCAATATTCTTTTGTAGCATTCTTTTTTAGCTCCTTAGCTCAATCAGTCTAACATTTCAAGAAATCTTTTTCATTTACCAAGGAGGAGGATTCCTTGGTTTGAATGTGACCACTGTCGAAATCGTTCTGTATCACATTTACCCGTGTTACGCAGAAACATAAATAATCAGCTTTAATCAATTTTACAAACGAACTGTAGTTTTAATATAATTATAAATTTAATTTCCTATTATTTTTTTTTCTGTTAAACGTCTGAACAATTTTTATAGGACATATGAAGCGCAACAGTCGGCCAAAGCAGCCCTTCTCTGACTCGTCCCCGAATGTATGAATTTATACAGTGTCTTCAAATATTGTACGAATCATCATGCTTGCCATCCTTGGCAAAATATGAGAATAAAATCTCCACAAAGAAGCTTAAGAACATCAAACCCACTATTGAAGAGTGGCACCCCTCTTGCAGAACAAACTGAAAGATGATGTGACGCTGTGCAGAATGCGTATCTTGACAATATCTAACTCGTACATACCTCTTGAAGGTTGAGACTCGATCGGAATGCATACCCAGCTAGTGCCCATTGATAGTGATGCACACGCCTGTCAAGTGTGTCGATTTCCACTCATTGAACTGCTTAAGAAAGTTGTTTGAGTACATACCACCCTAGAAAATATTGGACTTTTGAAGAAAATGCGATTTATGCAACAAATTTTAATTATGGTGAAAGGGGTTTGTAAGTGTTGTCTTTTATTTCATATACATTTTACACAGTTTTAATATCTGCACATTTTACATTTTATCTTGTTATGACTAATATTTTTATTTATTTGGAAGGCTTTGCCTATCTCTGTTTATTTTTGGTATTTAACTTTACATTTTCCAACTTTAACACATCCAGCATGTGCAACTTTAATAAGCACCCTCACCCCCCTTCCAGGACACGGGTGAGAGAACGATTTTTAAAAGTCTCAGTGTGAGGTAAATGAAACCCGATAAAACCAGGTCACGAGACGTGACCATAAATTGAATTTAAATTGTGATATTCGGTCATTACTGATAAAGACTTGTATCAAACAATCGAAATGAATTAATGAAGCAGAACTGACATCTAATGCCGTTTTAGTTTACTTTTCTGTGATTTATTTCATATCAAATGTTCAAGAACAATTTTATTTTCCGTAATGACGCTATTGCTTGTATGATAACTTACTGGGCCATCATTCAGAAATCAATTCATTCTTTTGCAAAAGTTTAAAAGGCATTTTTCAAACGAATACTTGTTATATTATTCCATAATTTTAATCACAAATTCAAATTTTCGTAGATGTAATTCAACGTTGCCTTTTTAAATAGCAGAAACCATACAGGAGTCAATAGATTGTTTAGAACACTCAAGATTACAAGATTGATACTTATCAAATTTTAAGATTCTTAAAAAATCAAAAGTTGAAATTACATAAGTATATTAGTTATTATCTATTTGAAAATATTGTGACCTGAGTATGTCGATGTTATATTTTGTAATATAGGTTGTATAACTGAATAATAAGTTTTTACATAATCATGGTCTCGTGTTTGTTTTCAAAGTATGCTACTTTTCTCGTACTTGATTGAAGGCTAGAATATCGCAAGAAATTTATAGTATCGACGTAACTGGAATATCGTCTTAAATGGAGTGTCGGATTCAGTGTTTAGCAATACAAATTAATAAAATATTGTATGAAATTTGAAATCTTAAGACGCAAATAAAAATAAGTGAAGTGAAGAAAGATACAATATTTATGTAACATACATGAATCAAGTTACCATACAATCTGTTTCAAAGGAACTGTTGTATATATATATATATATATATATATATATATATATATATATATATATATATATATATATATATATATATATATATATATATATATATATATATATATATATATATTCATACATACATACATAGAGATTCCAAATTTTTCATCGTCTTTTTCTTCTAGTAATCTAGCTTATGCGTTTGAATACTCCAGTCGTGATAACTCTAGCTGGTACATTATTTCCACATTGTTGAGAGAACTTGTTTTGACAGAAACGAAAAACAATTTCACCTG
The DNA here is from genome assembly GCA_028554795.2 of Sinohyriopsis cumingii. NCBI lineage: Eukaryota > Metazoa > Mollusca > Bivalvia > Unionida > Unionidae > Sinohyriopsis > Sinohyriopsis cumingii. The sequence continues at coordinate 49,404,081 of CM068827.1, forward strand.
ATCCGGTCATCTGTGCTTTGATATTATACAGATTGTTCCAGCTAATTGCGACCTGCCGTGTGCACATTATATTGCAACTGTTTCTTATAGTTTTTATATTATTTTCTCCCTGTGTTTCCGACCCTAATAATCATATACAGATGAAAGCATGCGTGGTTTGTGAACGTCACAAATAAAAACTGGAAGTTCTAGCAATTGCATTTAGACGGCCGTCACGTGACATGCAGCAGGGATCCAGTATAAAGCTAGACACATGCATGACCTTAGTCATGCTATTATTAACGTATCACTTCCAAATATTATTGCAACAGTTTTATGTATTTAAATCACAGCAACATTCAGTCAGATTATTCTTATTTTCAGGAATCAAACTCGTTACCAATTATAATCGCTTGCCATTTGCAGCAAAAGATCTTATTCCAAGACAAAGGAAATTCAGTCTTACAAATGACTTCCATTTATTATGGTTTGCCCAAGTTGAGAAGCATTGTATATATAAACATCGTATCGGCTGTTATTTATGTCGAGTACAGGGAAGCTTCCTACTGTAAACCAATGGCATCAAATGTTTGAAACAATAATATTGCACATCGCTTGGGAGAACGTTTGTTTTTGCACAGGTTTAATCAGATAACTCCCCGAATCCTCAAGAGGTTACTGAACCTGACGAATGGGCCACAGGAACATGCAAAGATTATAGATGATGCTGTAGGTCTGATATATATTGACGCCGTATTCTTACATATCCGTCACGGTGGTCATTTGGTACAGTCTTGAAAAGTTAAAAAAAGAAAGAACACAACCATTAATGAACTCTGTGTGTATATGTAAGTGTATAAAACTGTAAATATTGATTAACCTCAGCAAACAAAAGCTTGAGTAAATAAATTCCACGTACACATAAACCTACCTGTAAGGTGAGGGGATTGATCGCAATTGTGGTAACCATGGCGATGTGAATTAGTGCAACACAAATACGAACATAAAGGTTTCTTTCGTATTCACTTGTGATGTTTTACTTAGTTTGCGAGATATAAAACGCAAAGTTAAAAATTCTGTGATATATATTGTTTTCTTGTTCAGCATTGTGTTGCAGTGCTGAAGTGATTGGTGTTTTTTTAAAAATATATTTTCGTCAAAACTTAAGAAGGTGCGAGGATGAGCGTCTGAGGATGTATATATATGGAGTTGCACTTTGTTCCGCCGAAAGAAAGCGCATTTATTGAGCTTCATTAGAAAAGGAGTAAATTCATCTCAAGATCCGTGCTTCTATCACCACGTTTCTACTTCATTTCTCCTTACCAGATAATGGCGATGGCGTACTAAAGGTAAAATGCGATCGGATCCAGTGGTGTCAATGGCGCCCAGGGCGACGATGATGACCAAAAGTGACAGCATATGAGGTCGAAGCTGGGGAGGGATCTTGGGATTGAAAGGTGGCTAATGTAACCTTCCACGCTTGAGACAATTAGGTTGATATTTCAGTCGTCGGGGATGACCTCATATTCAGTCCATATTGGTTTGTGATATGTCCAGCAAGGTAGATGACGATATGCGTCAAGCGCAAATGAATATTTAGAGACTCGTGTATTGGAATGCATGTAATATACGCGTAGAAGTAAATGTAAGTCGATACACGGTGCACTGATTGTGAAGAAGATGGAAACATATTTGGCAAATGTAGGTGTTATCACTGTATATAATATGTTCATTTTAAATGAATACGCACCATGTATGTACTGCACGACCATCTGAAGGCTAATTTTGTTTTGATTTTAAAATAAACTCTTCTGCGTCTTTTCTAAAGGCTTCGTTGCATAATTAAATTTCTATGAAATAGTATATTTTTATTGTGCTTTTCCTTTTCGTCTAAAAACAAATTCTTTACAATATATTGTTACGAGACTATGTAAAATTTAACAAATAATCTATTTCACTAGAACACAAAGTGAAAACGAGAAAAAGAACTTACGGTATTGCGAAATTAAATTGACAAATAATCCAAGAATTACAGACACAAGTCCTAATAATTTAAAGTCCTGAATAAAATTCAGTGAAAGTCCTGAAGAAATCCAAAACTTCAAGTCGATGACGTGTCTGTGGTAGCTATTAGAGTGGTGACTTGTTAACAGTCTTTTATTGAATCACATTTATATACTTCCAGGTTTGAATTCAGTATAAATTCCAGTGACTGTCTTTATCCAGGAATTTTATAAGAGCACTTTGGTATTTCCAGAAAAAATAATCACTTGAATTCAATAATTTGAACAAAAAAAGATTCCAGCTGAAAACTACTGGTCAAAACATGTATATACAACTTGAAAGTGCTACATGTTAAAGCACGAATGACCAAGTCTTCCAAATCACGATGTTATATAGTTCTCTTCTTGACCTTAGGTCACAATTAGTATTGACATTAAAGCATTACCTAATGGAAAATAACCTTCTAGAATGACCCTGATGTTTACAAAATCAAAACCATAACCTGTAAAATTTACTTAGGAAAGTCCCAACCCTGACCCAAATAAACATATTTCTTCTATTACTAAAGATCCGGACATTACGCCAAGTCACAAAGAGAATACTTTAGCTATGTATTAAATGTTTAGATAAAATGAAATTTAAAAAAGCAATCAGGTCTAGCAGAAATAAACTCATTTTTGGACAAGGTCAAGTCCAGCATACAATGTTACATTACAATAGCGTGTAATGAAATAATATCTATTTTTTTACAACTAACAAACAAGCAGTTAAATTAAATGTAAATAATAGTTTTAGAAAACAGTGTCTTTTGGAGATATTCTCTGAAAGAAACACTCGTACAATTATGATCAAACCTCCAATTCGATATCCATGCAGCTTTCATGGCAACAAATCAGAATGATTTTTTTTTTACAAAGCAAGGATGTAAATTTTTAGAGGAGTGAGAGAGAATTTAATATGATGTTAGATAATGACCATCACTTGCACATGCTGGCTAAAACATAGCACTCGTACATATGCACCGGAAAAAGCACCTACTAATCAAGACCCGCAGCTATAGACGAATTCACAGTGTAACTGACTCACACCCACCTCTACTCAAAAACACCCATACCCACTAACCAGCAGGCCATGTGAAACGAGATGTAAACCAGGAGGTAAAGTAAGGAATAATAACACATAGAACAAACAAAATACAACCATCCCACCAAAAATAATGGATGAAAGAAGCAAGAAGAGTGACAGTGCTCTACATTCACACAACTATACACTGAAAATGGGGTTAATAATGAGAAGGACGTTTTTGAAGATAAATACAGAGACAAGACAAACAAACAAACGCAACATAAAACTTATAGATTGTTTAGCAGCACTGGAGTAACATATCAGCTTATAAAAGAAGCGGGTGAGCCTAAAAAGGGTTGTTGTGTTTCAGCATTAGAAGGACTGTTTGTGGCCACATTTGTGTCAGTGACCACAACTCAGACCACATGCAGGACATCTTTCTTTCCACTGATGGAAACTAAGACCCTAAAGCGAGGTGAATCTCCCACCACCATGCAGGGTTGTTGTTGCTGCTGCTCCAGCCTCACTACACATTCATTTAATCTGCTTCATCGGTCTTAGCTTTGCTGAGACCTTTCCATGTAATGGAATCGTTTTCGTTACTACTCTTCGTCCATCACGCCTTTCTCTTCAGCCCATGCTCTGTTAAGCTCGTCCACGTACTCGCCTGATACATCTTTTTCCCCACTTGAACTGGCTGGCCGATTCTTGATCTCGTTTTAGCTTCTTTACCTTATACAGGATCACCATGAATGGCAAGACTGATGAACGAGATTTACAGAGTCATTCCAAATAGTACTTCCACAAAGACTGCAAACTACTAAATTCAAGATAAAGGTCAAGATACTGGTTATATAAGTCAAGATTAAATACACTGGGGTCCAGAATGTCCACAATGTCAAACGAAAGGAAAGACACGAGAAAAGAGAAACAAATGTAACTATATATGTTATTATCCAGGAAAAAGGACATTTGTCTTTTGAGTGTCTCAAGACAAAAGAGAAGAAACAGTAGGAAAACTGCAGGAGGGACGTTCTGTGAAAAAAGAAGAAGGTTTTGTGAGAAATACGGGTGACATTAAAAAGCGCCGTTTGGTTTCCGAAAAACATGGTCTTTTCAGCATCAGCTGCAACCGCCTTAAACCATTTCCACGTCCAAGTCCCATTGCTGCTATGGTGATTGCTGCCACTGCTGCTGTGGTCATGGTACTAGTCGATGTGGTCGATGATATTGAATGTTTAGAATTCTTTTGATTTGTAGGTCTCCTAATCTTGGGTTTCGACAAAGTGGCTTCACTCATTCTTCCAATTGTTTTAGCTCTGCTACTATGTTCTATAATGCATTCTGAGGTAATATGTTCACTTTATTTCATTCTGTTAACGCAAATCATTTTCTTCTCTTGTTATTTTATCTGTTCCAATATCTTCTTTTTATAGAAATGTATGTTCTTCGTTTTGACGTTGTGGAAAGGTCTCTAGATCTTCCTTCAGTTTCTTTCTAAAATGGTAATGTCCTGGTAATGACGGTAGTAATGCAGGATATGGAAGATAATTACTAGGTACTGGCAAAAATGTATGCGATTATAAGAACTCTCATAAAGCTAATGTAAACTGAAGTCGTTCTTTGGCGTACTAATGTTATCCCTATCTGTAGTAGCAGCAGCAGCAGTAGTAGTATTAGTAGTAGTACTGCTGTCACTCCATGTCTGCAAATCCGCTATAAAACTGTTCGATGCTTGTGAATTGTAGAAACGTTCTGGTGTATCAATGCGACACGCGTTCGGATTGTTTGAAACTAAACTTCATTTGATGTGTCATCCGTTGTCAAGTCAAGCCAGGATGCAGATTAGAGTAGACTTCTCCACCATTATTTCTACATGTTCGTTCCGGAGTACCCAGCTGCTTTATCAAGTCAAAGTGGATAATCACACACATAACATATACTGCATTATAGACGAGAAGGGTATACGCGGAGCCTCAAGGGTGTTGATGTACAGAAGAAGAAAAGCGGACGGATGTGGTGCATACTTACAATCCCCGACACAGGACCTTTTCCTGGACCACCCATATATCTCAGAACAGAGATATTACATCAATAATGCCAAACAAATTCTAGGTTTATATATGTTATGTATTTTTCTTTTGTTTATTTTTAATACAACACTTAAACCGATATATATATATATATATATATATATATATATATATATATATATATATATATATATATATATATATATATATATATATATATATATATATATATATATATATATATATATATATATATATATATATATATATGATAGTATAAATGTAACTGGTGATCTTTTTGTGTGAATGTGTGAGCTCTCCCTCCTTTTTTTTTCTCTTTTACCCTACTGTTGGGGATGTAATTTGTCCGTCCTAATTACTTACTGGTCTTTACTTTACCTCCTATTTTATATCCCTTATGATACAGTGTGCTAGCCAGTCGGTAAGGGTGTTATTGAGTATAGATAGGTGGATATCACCGTATATTGGTTAGTAGTATTGATGAATAGATGAAGGTGTTAACTGGTGTGAGTCTGGCATAGGATCGTGGCTATTGATGAATAGATGAAGGTGTTAACTGGTGTGAGTCTGGCATAGGATCGTGGCTATTGATGAATAGATGAAGGTGTTAACTGGTGTGAGTCTGGCATAGGATCGTGGCTATTGATGAATAGATGAAGGTGTTAACTGGTGTGAGTCTGGCATAGGATCGTGGCTATTGATGAATAGATGAAGGTGTTAACTGGTGTGAGTCTGGCATAGGATCGTGGCTATTGATGAATAGATGAAGGTGTTAACTGGTGTGAGTCTGGCATAGGATCGTGGCTAATGATGAGCAGGTGCGAGTGCTGGACTTTAGCACTGTTTGGCTCTGTTGGTGTGAGCATTCGTTAGCATATAGTATCATGTCGAACTCGCTTCCCCTTCGTGCCAGCAACATCGTCATGATATATAAATATACGTTTTCAACATTACACCCACCCACTAACGAACCACCAAGTAAAGATTATATATGTATCTGACCCTATATTGGAGTAAGATATAAAACCTTTTGATTTTTTAACAACTTTTTCCTTGTGCCTGTACCGGCCTACAATGTTGTACAGATATACATTTTTTAACATTAAATTACAATGTCCACATACCATCACAGTCCAAGATGACGGCAGCAATATTAAAGCCCCATTGTCCTTACACAGGTCAGCTTGTCCTTATACTGAACCCTTCTGCTACTTGGATACACGGAAAGTTTCATTAGGTTAATAAAATTTTGCGTTACGCAAGAAAACGTGTTTAAACTTAAACGATATTTTTTACTCTGTCTTGAAAACAAATCTTTACTCTGCCTTTACAATTCTGAAATAAAAGGTCTTTTATGCCAACTTCTATTACATAGCTGTCATCGCTGTTTATGGCAGTTACCATCTGATAACCATTCTCTCTAGCCGTCTTTCATCAACGGTCGTAGCGTCGCCCAAACCATCATACCTACCTATATTAAAGAGCTCTCACTTTCAAAATGAGCTCATACAAATCGGCCGATACGAAGAATATACAACTATACATTTCGATATTGGGTCAATAGGACGTCAGTACAGCTTCATATGTTTGTCATATATATAAGCAATCTCGATCGTGTTTTCGAGAGACATGACACTTTACTTTTGGTATAAATAGCGAAACTTACAAATTCAATTAACTAAGTGGGTCATATATACACACGTGGGCATTGTTTACCGGTGGCCTTGTCCCAGCATGTGAATATTGTGACAAAACTGAAGGAAGAGAAGATTCCGAGAAGATGCGACTGATATGTTTACATCCGGATTGGCTTTACAGAAAACGTTCCAGCATGAAACCCATGTATAACTATAGAACCGAAGATGAATAATCATCTCTCACCAACTGCTGTAGATTAACCTCTGTGTCTGTTACATATGACTAGATCTTTCTACTTATTTACGCCTTTAGAAAGCTAGGTCTACTTTTGTTCCTTTCTCATGTGCTCTGGAGGTTGGGATCAGAAAACATTCTGGACTCGCTGTACTAATTCAGTTCCCACAGTAAACCTATAGAAGTACCTTGATATTAAAATTCGTTATCTTTAAATTTCTGAGTGCTCATGATCAAATCCATATTTATCGGTAAAGATGCATCATGGATGACAGCTTCAATGTGATTGAAACGTGTTATCAATCCCGACCAAAGAGGCAGGTGCTAATTTCAGTAAAGAGTGTTCCAAAACTCAAGTCTGTTAAAGGACTGAAATTCCATCAATAAAACAATGTTTCTTCTTTTCTCAGTGACAAACATAAAAAGTTCTCTCAAAAGAGTTTTTGTGCTAAAATATAGCTTTCATTATCAGCTAATCCTGGCGTGCCTGACCCATATATACTCTATTTGACATTCACCCATTTCCGTAGTGGTTCACATTTTTCCATACCATTAATACCGTGAGTCCTTCTACTAGTTGTCTTTGAAACTGCATCTGTCATTGCAGGCATTAACCGGAAGAAGAGCTTTCTCTCTTCGTGCAACCCCAGTCACTTTAGGTCCATATTATAACTTGGCCTCCCTGAACTGTTCCTACACATTCTGATTAAAAACGACAAATATAAATCATTTGATACATTGAAGATGCAGAATGGGTTTTGAAATGAAGAAAAAAAAAACCACTGGGTAATGACAGTAGTTTTTTTTGAACTTTAGAAAACATTCGGGCTCAAGTCAAGATATTTTGACCATAGATATCGTCTTTCTGACATCAGCTTCCCAGCATCGGAAGCCAATCACTGAAGCGAAAAATACAACATTATCATTCTTGTAAACTAATCCTAAGATTGACAAATATTAAGCAGGCCTTTATCATGATGAATGGGCAGCTTTTGGTCAGTACTGGACATTAAAGACCATAGCTGGACGCTAATTTTCCGCCTCTGCCGACGTGACTGACCAGAAATTACGCCGATCTCAACATGTAGCTCCCGTCAAGGATAACGACTTTTCGCTTATCACCTATCAATTAACGGATAATTGAGATTCGCCGAGTTGTCGGTATGGCGAGCAGAAAACATTCTGCAGTTAAAAATTTCAATTACCACTAGAGATATTTGTTCATTCTCGTTAAAAGTCTGTAATTAATTATGATTTCGAAACTCAATTGGTGTATAGTCAGTTGGTGCATAGTCAACTGGTTTATAGTCAATTGGAAATTTGCTTTTTCTGATTATCTTTTCATTATGTGCACTTTACAGTGGATTTTCTTTTATGTTCGGTCTCAAATCTTGACATGTTACACACACACACACACACACACACACACACACAAGTGTGCATTCATCAACTGAGTGGGTGTTATTTGCGCTCATATTACGGAACAAAAACTGCAGAAGTTCTGAACCGCTCCGGTGGCCTAGTGGTCAGTGCGTCCGCTCCGGATGTGGGAAGTCGTGGGTTCGAAACCCGACCGAGTCATACCAAAAACTTCTAAAAATGGTACTAACAGCTGCCTCGCTAGGCGCTCATCATTAAGAGGTTAGTGATAGGCCTGGTCGGCCTGGTGTCAAGATAATGTGACTGGGTGGGACATCATGCTGCATGTCTGCGGCTTGATGTCCTAGTGCTGGACATCACCTTAAACTGCCACACTGCAGACATCGTAGCGGTATGACAAAACAAATTGTTAAAGCTACGTTAAAAATCTAAAACACACACACACACACACACACACACACACATACACACACACGCACAGAAGTTCTGAAAGCTGATACAACCTTTATGTATGATACAGTGTTGGCAACAGGATGAAAAGTTTCAACTCAATCTATATATATAGCCAGAGTTCAAACTTTGTATATAGAATTATAAATATACACCATACAAAACGGAAAGTGCGATCCCTGGAGTATATAGAAGAATGCTTGATAATATTTGGCAGAATTAATATTTTAATGCAAATAATACTATCATACAGGTTAGAGAATGTTTAATTCGTGATTTATTTTTCGTACTTAACCGTGTCTCGTATATTACAGGGCTCAGTTATTGTATCTATTTAGCAAAAGGGAAGTCGCAGAACCCCGATGTTTTCTTTTCTGTACCCCTGACGCTGCTGTCAATGGTGACGTTGGCTCGGTGGACGGTGTTGGTTTATTCGATGTGGGACCAGAGACTGGCGACTATCGGGTCAGTAGGTAATATGGGCTCTCGGGAGCACCTTTGTCATACTGGGATGGACAAGTTCCATGCGTTAATTACTGGCTGCATGCTTGGATTACTACACATACACAAGAGAGAGAGAGAGAGAGAGAGAGTCATGCATTCGTGTATTGGCACCAATGACTTGACGTGGCGTTTATAGTATACCTCGCTTTACTTAAATTAGCGTTAATTTAAAAAAGATTAAATGACTCGCGCCGTAATAAAGAGCATCGCTTCGTTGTCTCTTAAGGTATGGGTTTCAGCAGGGGATGTTGTATATATGTAAGACCTCAACTTTCTACGATTAAGGAAGTGACGAAATTATGATTCTAGGTAGATTTCGTCTTCAGTTTGGACGGAATGCCGCGGAATATGTACCTTAAATACGTCTGCAAGCATAAATTTACAACCAAGCTGTAAGGAAGTATAGTTTTCCTGCGACTGGAACAATTATATAATGACAGGCAAAGAACAGGACCGTGGTACACATGGCGGTGTTTGAAATCTACTGTTTCGTAGTGGCAGTTATAAGGAGGTGACGAAAGCTTTATGACTCTGGTGTAATTGCCATTGAAAGTCCGCACATGTTCTCTTGGTATGCACTTATTGATACAAACTTGATAGTTTTAGGTGAGTGGTTCTGTTCCTGAGAATTTTAATCAGATTGAAAACCGCTTGGAATTTTCCTCGAATCCCGCAATCTTGTGAGCAGACCAAACCCTAATCACTAATTGCGGCACACGTGGTTAGAGAACTCCTTTTTAGGAGGTGAGATTAGGAAATGGCTGAAACGTAGTTTGAGACATATCACCGAGGTTATCGCGTGAGAATAAAGGGATTACTCTATAATAAAATATTCACATTGGACAAACTACCTGCCAATCATGATATGTCACACAATATATTGCGACAAAAATCATGCTTTAGCTGGACGTGCATCCGATATATTCCTATCAGTAGACTTTCAAAGTTTTTTGACATTGGTGAGTTTTTCTGTTTAATTTCATTTAGTCAAAGTGCCTATTGAAGAAATTTATTTTCTTTCTAATTATGTTTTTCGCAAAAAGGATCTTTTGCATTTTTTATTTGGCATAATTCTTTGTACTTAACGAAGTGCTATGTCACCCGTATGAATATCACAAGTCATAAATTGTATTTTATGCCTATATAGATAAAGCGGAGAAAGCGTTTTAAATACTAGGATGCATATCTAAATCCTTTGCGAATATGGCCTTATCAAATAATATTATATTTTTTCTTCTGTGGATTCAAAATGAATTAATCTTAACTCCCCGTCCGAAGTCTATCTATCTATCTATCTATCTATCTATCTGTCTGTCTGTCTGTATATATATATATATATATATATATATATATATATATATATATATATATATATATATATATATATATATATATATAGCTAGCGATATATATTCCATTACATGCTATCCTATCGTAACTTTATTTATTGGATTTGACATTGTCCAGAAATTCAGTAACGTACTGTTTGACCTGACTGTTATTGATAAACACCTAATAATAGAAACACTGTAACCAAGATGCTCGTCAAGAAAAGACTTAATGTCACATTGAACACAGTTTTTGAAAATATTCAAGTAATACAAGTTGTTTGAGACTTTCATAATCTCGTTCAGCTTTCTTGGCCAAGCACTATCTACCAAATAACTGATCTTTTTCTCTAGCAAATTCGACATGAGTTTGTTTAGCTTCTTTTCAATAGTTTCTGAATTTTTGCCGATAAACTTCAGGGACTAACTCATAACCCTTAGGATGCATTCTTTAACCATATCATTGTTACCACTTTGTTGAACTGACAGTGAACTATCACTAGCCTTACCAGTGAGTACACATTGTAATAACTGAGTCCAATGCTCCCTTGGCCATTTCACATTTTCAGCAACTGTTTCAAAACGAGTAAAATATTTGTCTACTTCTTTTTCTCTGAAAGGGGGCACTAATCTAATATTCGTTGCAAGGTCAAAACTTAAATTTGGATTTGAAGTGTGAATGTGGTTTTCACTTGCCAGTTCCATTTCGTTCATTTTACATTGATATTCCCTCTCTTTCTCCTTTTGTTCCATATCTATTTGTTTTTCTTGTAACTATACTTGCATCTGTTATTTTGTAACTGCATTTGCATCTGTTTTTCTTTCTCTTTCTTCACCGCTCCGGTGGCCTAGAGGTCGTGGGTTCGTTCCCCGGCCGAGTCATACCAAAGACTTACAAAAATGGTACTAACAGCTGCCTCGTTTGTCGTTCAGCATTAAGAGATTAGTGTTAGGACTGGTCGGCCTGGTGTCAGGATAATGTGACTGGGTGGGACATCATGCTAAATGTCTGCGGCATGATGCCCCAGTGCTAGACATCACTATAAACTGCCACATTGCAGACATCGTAGCGATATGACTGAAAAATTGTTAAAGCTATGTTAAATATCCAAATCACATCACATCATTTCTCTCTTTCTTCCTCTTGTAAATGCATTTGTTCTTTTTGGAACTGCATTTGTCCTTCTTTCTCTTTTTCTTCCGCTTGTAAATGCATTTGTTTTTCTTGTAACTCATTTTCATCTCTCTTTCTTTCTCTCTTTCTTCTTTCTGAAGTTCCAGCTTCCTGAACTCTAGTTCCATCTCATATTTTAATTATAATTCCTTTACTTTTATGTCAGAGTCTGATACAGACTTACTGATCGAAACCAAAGCACTTTTATCCAAAACATTCTTTTCTAACAAATACTGAACCAAAATATTTCTTATTGCCTGTTTCGTTAAGGAAGCCTTTATCTCACAAACATCGTATTTTCTGGCAAGTTGAATCAATTCGTCTTTTTTTTTAAAAAAAGATCAAATTGTTCCTGGGTATGATTTGAAAGAAAGCTTTCCACGTTTGATGACATTTTAGAAAAAGCTTGCCGATTTCACTAAAGATTTCAAAAACTAGGGGAATTCCAATTTAAAAAAACAAAGTTTTCTGAATTATTCTGAAAGACCACTCTTTATATCAATTGTTTCTATGGTATGTGATAGACTAGACCTAGGATATTGTTTGCTATGGCTGTGTACGCTCAGGTATCTCATTACGCTACATTTCCACTGTCATGCAGAAAGTCTGTCAGTGACGTCACTTAAGTCAGTGATCGGGGTTTGTGTTTCGGACGCATATATCCGTAATTTTATTTTTAAGTACTTGGAAACAATAAATGACATATTAATGTTTGCACGCTGCCATCCAGTGGACAGTGAGAGTCCATCTTATCATTTGTTAAACTGACATATATAAAAATGATTATAGAGAACATTACTCTGTCTCTCTTATAGGTCGGAGAGAGAGAGAGAGAGAGAGAGAGAGAGAGAGAGAGAGAGAGAGAGAGAGAGAGAAGAAGAAGAAGAAGAAAAAGTAGAACAAGACGGGAGAGGGGAGAAGCGTATGTAAGACGTTTGAATTTGACAGGATAATACACTCAAAATATCAGATTTGTTGGCGTTTAAACATGTTGGGTTTGTAAACAATGCACCTGACTATATGAATTCAACTAAGAATGGCATACGTAATCAAAGGTTGCATTTGAGGATAGCTCGTACCTTTATTTTCATTTAAAATTTTCTTCCATTTTTTCAGCAAACAATCGGAGCACTGCTATCCCATTCAGACGGGAATACAGTTGGAAAGTCTGTCGCTGATTTCGGCACGTCGAGCTGTCTCAGCTCAGTTACAACAATTGGAATGCCATGGAAAATCTGATAGCTCTGTTCCCTGTCTCTGTCTGTCTGTCTGTCTCTCCAGATTAATGGTACGACCCGAAAGTGCCTTAGCAGTAGCGCTTATAAATATGTGAACTTATCACACATCGAATTTCAAAATAGCTGATGTTATAAGGTAATGCTTCAAAAGTGTTTCAGGTTAAGCCATTGTAATTAAAGCAGGTGCTTCTCAATTGCCACATATAGGCTTCTCAATTGCCACATATAGGCTTCTCAATTGCCACATATAGGCTTCTCAATTGCCACATATAGGCTTCTCAATTGCCACATATAGGCTACTGAGGTCAAGATAGCTTAGCTCCCTTAGGTTCGCAAACCCTTTCATCACACAAAACATGTATATATTTGGGACAATCGACAACCGATGGGTATGATTTATTTATTAAATGCTTCTAACCAGTAAAATCCTGGCTTCAGGGTTTACAAAGATGACATTTCCTAACCAGTGGAAGCACATATTTATTTCAATGCTGCGATGCAATTAGTTAATTTGAAGATTGCCACCATGGCTTGCATTGTTCATTCCTGTAAATGAATCAGCGAAAGGACCTGTGGAAATCGTTCGACACCAGCTAATAGATTAAAAATGGGGTAATATTCTTACCTTACATGGTTACGAATGTGAGAAAAAGGAAAGGAAGAATAAACCCGAGACTCAGGAACATTACGAGAACTTAGATTGCATTTACCGGAGTTTAATGTTATTTCCTTGTTGTGGTATGAACAGTGAAAAGACCTACAATTTGTTTCTCCGCCACTTTGAAAAGATATTACTGGCTTGTCGAAAAATAAACAATATCTAATGTATTAGAGGACGATTCGATCCTTGGAAATTCTGGACAATTGGTTACTTACAATGAATGAATTCAGTCGTGAAGACTAACCTTTGTACCCAGAAGGCAAGTCGATTCCTTTTTCAAACGATGCAAGTTCGTAACTCTGTATTGTTTCTTTTTTTTTTCTTCTTATTTTTAATGTATTTAGTCTCACATTTTTAGGCTTTCGTACCCGATTGATACAGTTCAAAGACCTGCGATTTTGTATCATGGTTTTGTTATCCGTCTCTGAATCGATTACCTATCACTTCACAGGCCGTCAAAGTTATATGCGAACTGCCAACCATGGAATGTAGTTATACCACCCATGGTACTTATTATACAAAATTAATAGAACTTGTCTAGAAATGGATTTACACAAAACAGAGGATTTATTGGTTGGGAGTGGAATGGAAGATGGAAGACATGAATGGTTGATAATGAAAATATTAAAAATGAAGTAAAATGATATTTTCAAAGCTGATTCTATAATTTATTGAATAGCGATGAAGAAAATGGTCTTCTTGTGTACTGACAATTATATTTTTACTAACTTCTTTCCGGAACCCCAATAATGAAAATAGCTGTGCATTCCTTAGGTTTGAAATAATAATAATATTAATAATAATAATAACAATAATAAACTATCTTTAACGAGGATAACACATTTGGTCATGGCTGACCCAGCTGCCATGTGGTCCTCAATTTTTTGTAATAATGATAAAAAAATAAATTAAAAAAAATAGAAGACCGTGCACATAACCATGTATCGTCGCACACTCATTCGTACATATTTGACATGAATGACTATGTGTAACTATACTGGGAAACATACAAATATATATCAATTATGGATATGATTATAAAGTTTTCTATTCAGAGCTTTTAATATGTCATTCAAGCTGGTCTAGAAGGAATTTCTTTAATGATATTTTAAAAGAAGCAAGGGAAGTTGAATTACGTATCCTCATTGGTAAGGAATTCCATACAGTAGGTGCTGATACAGTAAATGAGCTTTTGTAATGATTGGTTTTCGACCAAGGAATCTGGAGATCGTTGTTAGTCGTCGATCGGAGACATAAGGTGACATAAGATTCAAACACATGAAGTTTTATAAATGCCGTGGCTCATATTGTGTTCTCAGAAAACATTAATTTAGACAGACCATATATGTGAGATAGGTTTAATCCTCAGTATTTGCAAATTGAAAGCTATTGAATTTTCAATATTGTTGTGTTTCTTTCTATACGTTAAGTATAGGGAAATGAATTAGAACCATGTACCTATGCAGTAGTTATCTTGCACGGCGATTAACGACAGAATCAAATATAAAGCAGTGGACAAACACGTTTTGGTCAACGTTTAATCCTAAACTGTTTGGTGAATTTGTCTTTCAGTAGGCGTAATTTCTCCGTATGTGCGGTCTATATAACTGATTCAGCGCTCCATTCTCCTCTGCGTTGCATATCTCATCTTATCGTTTGTCCCCGATGCAACGATACGATCTAGCCGTGCAGGTCTAAATATAATAAGATATTAACATATTAGAGAACCATGCGTTTTAAAATGTGTACTTTCTAACATAAGCGTGCCGAATTATGTCTTTGAGTGGTTTCGCACACGAAAACACGAAACCAAACACTGCGAAGTCTAATTAGGTTCGTAATCACTTTATCTCTATGTAAAGGCAATGCTAATGAAATTTGAACATAAATTTGAGCAATGCCAATATGTTTTCTACTGGTATTTATGCCTGAGCTGAATAGGCTTTCATGATGAAATCAAGAACTCCAAACACGTAAGACATTATAAATGGAGCGTGTTTTCAGTCATGTGTGAGAAAAGCATGCTGCTTTTCAGGGGTTTATAGGCTGATGCACGCAGGGACTAAATTAAGTTGACAAAGCCCTTATTAAATCACGTGAGAAGAATAAATAAAACAATCTGCAGCTAAGCTGCAGTGTACTGGTAAGAATGCAAGAGGCGGTTCTACATACATGGTTGAGAAACATTAAAAAGTAAACGAAATTCTCAACGTGGACAAAATAAATATCCTTAATATGCCTTACCTCATTAAATCCTAGATTCAACAAAGAAAATGCATTCGACATTTCAAGCAAGAATTTGAAATATGAAGGGAATAAACTTTTGTAATATATTTATGTGCAAATAGCATGAGAAAAGTATGTGCTCAACGTGCAGCTGCAAACACATTTTATTTTTAAAGAAAATACTCCAGACCTAATGAGAGTGGGAATTTCATCAGTGTTGATTAAATTAAAAGGTCCGATTTGTACGCGTAATATCACTATGTCACCTCCAAGCCATCACCTCCACCTAAAACACCAAATACAACAACCGTAATACTGGCATCAGAACCATCATCACCACCACGACACAACAGGAAGCATACTCAACCCAAGTTCAAAGGGAACACTTTTTGATCATTAAATTGGAGATGACAGAGAATAAGAAAACATCAAGTAATACTTTAATGAGTTATAATTTCTTGTGTCGTTACGTAAAACTATTTGACCAAACATTATTTTATAAAAGCTTTATTACACCTTGTGGAAGAAAGCACCGACCCACAGGAAGCGGATGACAAGCTTTCTCACATACTCACGCTGGCCGAGCCTGAGACTCGAAACCACGCTGACAGAAGTGAGATATATGTGATCTGTAAAGGCGAGCGCCTAACACCACTCAGCCGGTCGGGGCCTCTTTTGGCACATTATGAATTCAAAACAAGAGACGCCCAAATCTAAAGCTTCCTGTTTTTGTCTGACAACAACATGCGATTTCATTTCCATTTTTATTAAAATCAATAAAAATAACAAAACCATTAGAGTATATGATAAAAAATTGGACAAGTTCACAATACTCGACTTCGGTAAACTATGCAGCCACACTTGTAATTTGTAATTCAATGCCTAATTAAACCAGTTAATTCATATATATATATATATATATATATATATATATATATATATATATATATATATATATATATATATATATATATATATATATATATGCATAGAAAGGTAGCAATAATGTTGATTGCTTTATTGTCCTTTTTGGAGTTTTTCTTAGAAAGAAGAATGTCTAAGATGTAAAATACAATAGTTGGCGTTGTCAAATCTTGTTTATTAAACCTCCATTAACGACACATACCTTCATTTTAGAGAACCCATTGTTGGTTCACTGTTCAACTTAGCGGTGAATTTCTTCCTGCTAAAAGCGCTTGCATAAACAACACAGTTCATCTTTGTGTAGTCTCTTTAAGGAAGAAATTCTGGATGGTGCAGATCGTCTAATTAATTTGATGTAGACAGTGCAATCCGTCTTGTTAAAACTCTCTTAGGAAGAACTTTTGTTCTTTTTCTACGGCTAGTGTTTATTTACCAGCTAGGGAGCATGCGCCATGAATGTTGGTATTTGGGAGGGTTGCATCAAAAACAAATTCTCCAATAATGGTTTGGGAAAATCAGTGTATTAATATATGTTGAGAACTTCCCTATAAGTATGAGCTGTGTTGATCATAAGTAACGTGTTGTCTCTAAGATTAAGCAAATGTTAACTTTTAGGCACTGTTATGTTGCTAAATTGGGTAAATTAAAACTGTGTTGAGATGTCTCCGTTTAGACTGATAGTATTTTTTCCAGATTTAAAATAATCCATGATTTAAATTTGAAATTGATTACTCATTAATTTTTGTAATTATATAATCTTATCTGTTGTAGCAATTAAAATGTCTTTGGCCAATAAACCTTCTCTTGTGGCCAATCACGTTGCGAGCAATATGTGTCCACAGATGGTTAGATTAATTAGGACTGACCGGTTCGCACCTGTTCCGCGTTATTGCCAAAAAGAAGCAGAAAGATTTCCATCAAAAAGCAATTGATGCCGTCCTCCATTGGATCTTGCCTCATTCTAGCCATCAGAGAACACAAAATGTAACACTGGAGCTGATTGCAACATGTCCATCACGGCCCGCAGACACAATTAGACAAAGCATTGGCGTGGAAAGCGTTGTATGTTGTTGCGTGTAGAACCTGCTAAAGATGAAAACGATTTGCTATTCATGGAACACGAGTATCTTGACCAAACTAGAAACTTATGTTGAGTGTCTAGATTCATAACGTTGTGCAAATCTTGACACATGATATTACGTTGAAGCTCATGAAAGCCAAATGATTGAGATCCCTGCATGCCTATTCAAATATTTGTCAAACAACGTCAGTTTAGGCTCTTTGCTCCAAAAATTAAAGAGAAGACCCCGGGCTATGGTATGATATGCACTCGGTTAATTTAGTTAATTAAATTGAATATTTGTTATATAATATGAACACAGTGGGTGTGCCAGTTTAGAAACAATCGTTCCTCAGTTCACAATTTTTCTGCAACAGGACGTTCAACAATTTTCTCCTATGGTAGCGCAGTCACTTGTGTTGAGAGAGAGAGAGAGAGAGAGAGAGAGAGAGAGAGAGAGAAGGGGTACCCGTGTGCGCACTGATATTACAAATGAGGGTAAATGAGGCCGTTTTAGTTTTAGGCACGTCATGGTAAAATTGAATAAATTTGGCCTTAAATTTAATTAAGTTCATATTGTCTATGATCTCGAAGATTTACGATTATCAAATTGTGTGTGTGTGTGTGTGTGTGTGTGTGTGTGATTTAGAATTGAACGTAGCTTTAACAATTTTTCAGTCATATCGCTACGATGTCTGCAATGTGGCAGTTTATAGTGATGTCTAGCACTGGGGCATCATGCCGCAGACATTTAGCATGATGTCCCACCCAGTCACATTATCCTGACACCAGGCCGACCAGTCCTAACACTAATCTCTTAATGCTGAACGACAAGCGAGGCAGCTGTTAGTACCATTTTTGTAAAAGTCTTTGGTATGACTCGGCCGGGAATCAAACCCACGACCTCCCGCATCTTAGGCGGACGCTCTAAACACTAGGCCACCGGAGCGCCCGCGGCGTCATCAAATTATGTAGTAAGGTGAGCAATTAAGAATGTCAGATAACGTTTAAAATCCAGATCACACACACAGCTTCAAACATTTTAAATGCTGAAACTAGTATTAAAATGTATAAGCCTCGCAAGCAACTTTAAACACAGAGAAAAAAAATCAGGCAGGCATAGTTCTGAAATTTCAGTGTAATGTACACCGAAGAGGGATTTACGATTGTTGAATTTAATATTTATCTGTTGCAAATGGTATGCATTTAGCGTGTTTTGTAGCATTAAAAGAAAGACTCAAAGACAAAGAAGGACGATTAGATTACTGACTTGACTTTTTCGGTCAACCTTCATTAGGTTCTCTATTGAAAAGGTACGGGTTCGATTTTATGTTTTACTTCACAGCAACACATGTAGATTATCTCGTGCCGAGACAATTGTAGTCACGTGTCTTGTCTACGGCCATACGACGTTAGCCGAACCGCGTTGGTGCAAGAGGTACTGAACAATGTTCATGAAATGAGATGCGTTTCCAAGACATTGAAGCTGAAACAACCATCAGAAGTAATTTGCGAAATCCGTTTAATTGTTAACAAATATAAATGGCTGTCATTGGAAGCATCGCAGCACGCGCAGTATGCATTTTGCCTTTACTGCCACAATATAATGCAGTAAGTGATTGTGGTGATAAACAGATGGTGTTACATTAGTGCCGTATTAATGAGGACCACCAGGGTCATGGAACTGATGTGTGTGTGTGTGTGTGTGTGTGTGCGTGCGAGCGTATGTGAGAGCGAAAGGGGAGGATGTGTGTGTAACGCTCTGTCAAAACGTTTATAACTATGTCTTCATAAATAAATGTGCAAATACATAGCTAGCATGAATTTTTTTTAATCAGACATGTTGGATTTAGAGTTTAATTTATCTGTGTTAGGTATTCTTGTGTAAGGACTGTATTCAAGCTTTGTAATCCTATACTGAGGATTTTAATAGATAGACAGACAGACAGACAGACAGATGCATGCATGCATACATACATACATACATACATACATAGAAATACGAAAGAAAACAAAAAGTACCGAATTGATTAAAGATACATTTTCACACGATGAAAACGAGATTCAAACATTACTGTATCAGAAGAATGAAAACTGAAAACCCTTGACTCCACGCCACTCCACTCCACTCCACTCCACGCCAACGATCAAAGCTACTTGACACTAAGTTCTGTCACTTTAAGCTAGTATCAGTGACTGTAAAAAAAAAAAAAGAAGAGAACCTACATAACCTGACATGTCATAGAATTTAATTGTTTTATAAAAATTGTATTTTTCTTATCTTCTTCATTTGTTACATTTTATGTCTTGAATGCATAATGTAAGGAATCTAACGCCAATTTATTAAAAGTTCCTTCAGCTCTCAAATTATATTAGGGATTTACGAGAGAAAAGTACAAGCTTGAATACAATTCTACTTTTGTCAATCACACAACTGACTGAGTTCGCTAATTCTGTTCTCTTTTGTTTCAAAGTTATACTGTTTTAACACATCTCTATGTGTATGCTGATGTTTATTTTAAGAGGGATCCAAGGAGCTGACGTGTTGTCCATGATTTTCGAATAATTGGAATTAATAAATTCCACACATTTTATGCATGCGTGTTAAAAGATTAAGTTTAATTTGGTCTATAAAAAAGAGATATTTCAGTTATTTGGGTTTGACCAAAAGTTTTAAATAGACTCAGCTTGACTATAGCAGCTAAGAAT